>CABHPH010158098.1:10402-41361 GCA_902168325.1 Peromyscus nudipes
TCTCTCTCTCTCTCTCTCTCTCTCTCTCTCTCTCTCTCTCTCTCTCTCTCTCTCAGACAGAAGCTCTCACTAGAACTTACCAGTGAGCCCCTGGGATCCACTTGTTTCCACCCACCTCCCTCCAGTACTGTGATCACCAGCAGGAGCCACCATGCCTGGCGTGGTTTTACTTGGGTTCTGGGAATCCAAGTCAGGCCCACACGCTTGCAAGGCAAGCACTTCCCTGGCCGAGCTACCTTCCCAGCCTCCCTTTTGTAGCTTTTAAACTAAGAATTCTGGCCTATAGGAAAGGGCATAAAGTATGCAGATCGTTCGTGCTTTCCTTGAGGAACTTTGAGCGATGTATATACTCAAGGAACCACTAACCAGCTCAAGATATAGAAGAATGTTCGACATCCTAGACCATCCTGCTGCACTTGCTCACTCAGTAACCACCTCCCACTCTTCCTTCGAGGTGGCCATTATTCTGATTGTGATCACAAATACATGGCCTGTTATTAAACCTCGCACAAATGGTATCACAGTCTATACTCTTGAATTTGGCTTTTTTTTTTTGCTCCATTTGGTATCTGTAGGACTCATCTATTGCATATACCAGGTTATTGCATAGCTCATTTATCCATTGTCCCATTAGTGAACAATGAAGTTTTACACCTTTTGGCTGTTTTAAATGAGGCTGCTATGTGTGCATCTTTTGGTAAACATGAACATTCCTTTCTTTTGCATTTATTCCCAGGGGTAGGATTGATGGACTATAGGAGATGTGTCTCTTTGGCTTTAGTAGAGATTGCCAACAAGCTTTCTAAAGGGATCACATCATCCTCTGTCCATATATATATATCAGCAATATGTGGGAGTTGCTGTGGCTCTGTACTTGTCATCACTGGTATTGTCAGTGCTTTAGTTCTGACACCGTGCTAGCTATATGTTTGCATCACAGCATGGCTTTAATTCCCTCCTTCAGATGTACATAGCCCCTTTGATCCAAGGCGGAGACGTTCTGCTTGGTCTGAGGGGTGTGGGTGGGAGTGGCAGTTGTGGGTGGTGGGCTGGTGGAACAAGCACTTTCATTAGGGGAGAGCGCTTAGCAATTGTTCCAGTATTGCAATCCCCAAAGAGGGAGCGTGGGTTTTCCACAGAGGATGGTTTCTATTGACAGACACACTCATTCCTCCAGCCGACTGTACTTGAGTTAGAGACGGAATGTGTCCCTCTCCTGGGTACACAGGCTACTCTGACACTTTTTCTGGGTCTGAGCTGTGATGGCATTTCCAGTCATTTGCTTTCCAAGTGACAACATGTCGGTGTAACTACTGCTCCCCGATGTATTTGCCAGTTGAAAGAGAAAGTTGGGAAAACTGACCAAAAAATGGTTTATCTCGATGAGGGAACCCAAGTCACACGGTTGACTCTTTGTTTGGCTTGTGGATGACCCTTTGTTAAAGAGCCTGCTCTACCAGCACAACAGCTTCCATCCTCACTACATCAGCTATGCCCACTTGCAGATGACCGAGATCTCACTCTTGGCATTTCCTCATAGAAGGAGGGGGTAGGGAGGGCCATTGGATGCTTACTAGAGATTCCATGCTCTCTTCCCAGCCATTTGTATGCAACTGTGCCCTAATTGCAATTGCTACTGAAGTACCAAGGCTGGGGAAGGTTAACTGAAGGAGGGTCCACATAGCTGGCTACAGGGAAGCCATCATCTCTGCTGGGTGAAGACATTCCAGTGCAGTGGCTGTGGGGTCCCCCATACTCTGGTTGGTTACTCGACATGCCTACTCTGTAAGAAAGCCCAAAAAACTCATTGATTCCTCTGGATGAACTTTGATGGAATTGTACTTTTGTTTATTACTGAGACTTATGAAGAGGGAGGAGATGTTGTTTATGCCTCCCCAGAGAAGGGATTCCTGCAATATTATTTAAGCACAGGCACCTCCAAAAAACCCAATCTATTAAGCAAGTGTGCTACCAAGCATTTCCCAGTGTAGTTCCTTAGTTCTGTCCTGATTTGTGCTAGGAAAAGAATAGAGAATCCTGAGTTTAGGTACCAACTGAAGTCTTATTCTTATTCTGGGTTCATTTTGAGCAGCCTTACCCAGATCAGATACCCCTGATAGCCCAAGAGAAAAATCATGACTAGAACTGACAGCTAGCACCTAAGGGCTTGAAAACTAAATATTGCAGTATGAATGGGGACTGTACCACTTGCCAATTGTACAGTCATGGCATGCAAATTGGTAATTTGAATCCTCAATTTCTTCATCAATGAACTGCATAACTTCCCAAAGACCCGCTATGGTAAAGATTAGTTTGGATAGCAAATATAAAGGCACCTAACAAGTGGTAAGTACTCAGTGACTGTTGTAGACCTATTATTCAAATGGGAGAAACAGTTAGAATCTCTTCAAGTGAGTGAATGGTTTGTCTGACCTGTGGATAACTACTCAACAATATAAAGGAAGGAATTACTGATACAGTACACATAACTTTGATTAGTCTGAGGAGAACTATGGCAAATGTAAAATCCTAAAAGGACTGCATTTATGTAACATCTTAGTAGTGTCAAAATTTTAGAAATGAACAGATTGAAGATTTTCAGGGTTTAGGGATAGAAAGATGGGTAAGAAAAAGATGGGCATGATTATACAAAGGAAATATGAAGGATTCTATGGTGAGTGAAATGTTTGGTGTTGTGACTATAATGCTGGATAGACAGACCTATACATGTGATATAATTGCGTAGAAAATAAACAACACACATTAGAATACAAAGAAAATTAGTGAAGTCCCATTAAGATCTATGAGCTGCTAATAGTCTGGTTATGGGTGTATTATGCAGGTTTTGTAAAATGTTACTTGTAGCTAGAGTTTTCCTGCCTGGCCCACAGTCAGGACAAATCTCTGCCACCCGCCAGTCCCACAGCCGCTCAGACCCAACCAAGTAAACACAGAGACTTATATTGCTTACAAACTGTATGGCCGTGGCAGGCTTCTTGCTAACTGTCCTTATATCTTAAATTAATCCATTTCTATAAATCTATACCTTGCCACATGGCTTGTGGCTTACCGGCATCTTCATATGCTCTCTGTCATGGCGGCGGCTGGCAGTGTCTCCGGCTCAGCCTTCCACTTCCCAGAATTCTCTCCTCCTTGTCCCGCCTATACTTCTTCCTGCCTGACCACTGGCCAATCAGTGCTTTATTAACATGTTTGACATACAGACCATCCCACAGCAGTTACTTTTGGGGAAAATCTGGATGTAGGGTAGATGGAATCAGTCTCTCTGTCCAACTTCAAATAAATATACAATTACCTAAAAAAATTTTCAGTTAAAAGTATCCATGTATTACATGGCATTATGAAAGGTTGTAAGAAGCAGTTTTTAATAACAGGTTCAGTTTAATGATTGCAAACAAAGGAGAAATGTACTGTCTTATTAAATCTATTTATAGATCTTTGGATCAATCTTGACTTGAGAAATATTAAAATGTGGGGATGAGGGAAGGAGAAATTGCAGGTTAAATGAAGGAAATACCATAGTTTGTAGCAGTTGTCTCCTTTGCCCTTGCATCTTCTATCATTCCTCTGGCTTCCTGCTCTCTCTTTAGATACTCAGACTCTTAGAAACTCTAATTCCCAAAGAAAGGAAACCCAGGGGGAAACCGAGTCACACTCAGTTGTTGCTGACCTGATCAGTTCATGTATTTCATTAATCACTTCTCCACACCCTCGGCCTACTTTCCCGTCTCTCACTTATAGTTGAGCCCTAGCATAGTGGTTTGTGTGTAGAGCAGTGATTCTCAACCTGCAGGTCATGACCCCTTTGGAGCTGAATGACCCTTTCACAGGGGTCACCTAAGACCATCTGAAAACACAGACATTTACATTACAATTCAAAACAGGAGCAAAATTACAGTTATGAAATAGCAATGAAATAATTTTACGGTTGGAGGTCAGCACAACATGAGGAACTGTATTAAAGGGCTGCAGCATTAGGAGGGTTGAGAACCACTGGAGAGTAATATGTACATCAAAGATAATGAAAGGATTTTGGTTAGAGTAATGATGTATATACTCAAGGAACCACTAACATGTTAAAAGAATGACTCTCTAATGGCGAAATGTCCAGCGCCTTGGTGATTAGAGATATGAATCTTTCTTGGTCCTGTTCATGTAGCTCAGTAGAGCCCCATCCCGCCCACTCTAATCAGATCCATACACAAAGCTCATCCCTTCCCAAATGGATGTTACAAGTTTTACAAAGTTAAGCCTACAGTTCTAAGTGTATATACACAATGGGAAGTGAAATTGTTCTGAACATAGATGCAACCTCAGCTTCTGGTTGATGGTGGGAATTTTTGTCTCTTCAATTCATGATCTTCATTTTTCTATCCTGGAAAACTCCTTCAAAATATTTTACCTGGTGTGGTGAGATAATAGTTAAGGATTTTCTTCTCTGGCTCCAGATGAATAGTAATCATTAACTTGAATTCAGATTTACTTAAAATGCAATAAAATGAACTCAATATTTTAATTATAGGCAAACTAATTTTCATATCTTGGAGTAGAAAGGATTAAAAATAGAGGGCAATACTCCACATCTTCCATGACTTTATTGTTCAGTTTAGATTAAATATTGAGGTAATGTTTTAAAATAATACTCAAATATGGCTTCCCTTTTTGGTAGATAACCTTATTGAAGGAAAAGGGAGAGAAGAAGTGGAGGAGGAAGATAGGGGGGAAGAGGATTACCTACTTTTGCTGTTAAGATTTTGCCATGAGATGGAGGCTTATTGTCCTGGAAGAAGCAAGGATATGGCATAGGATGAAATAGTCATTGCTCAACCTTAAATTTAAATTGGTTTTAAAAACTCCTTTACAATTGTATTGATGGCCAGACTAGTAAATGAAAACAAAGGTTTTATTTTTTTCCATAGGACTGCCCCAAGTGGAGTTCTTTCATAAGAGAAAGCAAAGTTTAGAGACTTTCTCTGGTGTCAATATTTATTAAGTTGACAATCAAGATTAACAGTCCCAGAGCCAGAGAGATGGCTCAGGTGGTAAAGTACTTGCTGTACAAACACAAAGACATAAATTCGGACTCCAGCAGGGTGGCACATGCCTGGAGTTCCAGTACTTGGGAGGCAGAGGTGGGGTGGGGGGTTGAGGGTTGTGGGGTGGGGATCCCTGTAGCTTGCTGACCAGCCGCTCTAGCAGAGTCAGTGAGTTTGAGCTCCAGATTTGGTGACAGACCATAACCCAAATAAATTAGTGACACTTGACATTGACTGCTGGCTTACACACACACACACACACACACACACACACACACACACACACACACACACACGGAGTTCAAGATTGGCTGCCCAGGAAGAAAAGCTAGTAAAGAAAACAGCCATGTACAAAGGTGTTTGTAGGTGAGAGGCTGATAGTGATGTTTATAGGTGTGGGGCTGATAGCGATGTTTATAGGTGAGGGGCTGATAGTGGTGTTTATAGGTGAGGGGCTGATAGTGATGTTTATAGGTGAGGGGCTGATAGTGGTGTTTATAGGTGAGGGGCTGATAGTGGTGTTTATAGGTGAGGGGCTGATAGTGATGTTTATAGGTGAGGGGCTGATAGTGATGTTTATAGGTGAGGGGCTGATAGTGGTGTTTATAGGTGAGGGGCTGACACTAGGAGATGTATCAGATTCTCCAGGTCTTGGCACCAGCTCTGCCCTTTTGGAAAACAGAGTAACTTTTGGAAAGTTATCTGAACCTCAGTTTCTTCATCTGAAAAATAAGAATATGAATGCCAATGATGAAAGTGATATATACCTCAGAAGGTTGCTGTGACACTTGCCTACACATAGTAGGCACATCTTAAATGGCAGTTATAACTGGATCATACCATCATCATTGAACATAATTTAGTTTCTGGTGTCAGAATATTCTGAACATCTATTATATAACAGGAAATATGCTTTGTTCAAGAGTGCATGAGTATAAAGAATAAGGAGTAGGGATATTTTAGGAGTAAAATCTTTAAGAGTAAAACCCTGGAGAAATATAAGCATGGGGCATTTTTACTGAATTGACAGAAGTAGAATATGACCAGATGTTACAGAGTGGGGAAGGGTAGGAGGTGAGGAATTATGCGTACAAATTTGGTAGTAAAGTTTAAATAACTACTAATTATTTCAAAGTCTAATAGGATTGAGTTTATCTTGTGCTTGATAGGAAGTCACTAGTAGAATGTAAATAGGGAAGTAAAAAAAAAGTCAAACTGAATTTGTATGTGTCTAGCAGAATGGATGCTGTATTGGCTGTTGTCCAGGGACACAGGTGACCTTGGATTGGGGAAGATTGCTTAGGAAGTCTTTGTCTTATATATCCCTTAGCTCTGCTGCATAGCAAACAACCTCAAAACATAATGCTTCAAGTAACAACCATTTGCTCTGCTTATGATTCTGTTTTGACAGTCTGAGCTGGCTCAGTTGTGTGCCCCTTCCAGTTTCCGCTAGAATCACTCATGCATTTGTAATAAATGTAGTGGCTGGATTGTTTAGGAGCTGTCTGGTCTTTGATGGTGTCAAACAAAAATCTCTTTTCTCTGTGATGGAGATTGAACACAGGGTCTTGGGCATATTAGGCAAGGACTCTACCACTAAGCTGGATTCCCCAGCCATGATGATATCAAGCATGATGGCTTTTTCTGTTCTCCTTGGTCTCTCATCCTCTAGAAGACCAGCCTGGGCTTATTCACATGGCAGCTAAGCAGGGTGGTAAGTGGGTAGGTACCAATTTTCTTAAGGTTTCTACCCAGAACTGGCACAACCTTCTTTTACTAAAACACAGGTTGTGACCCAGCTCTGACTCAAGATAAACGACATGGATTTGATCAGTTAATGGAGTAACTTGAAGTCACCTTGCAAAAACCATGCCTATAGAGAGGCAAATAATTGTGCCCAATTTCACAAAGCAGCTTATGCATTGTAGACTAGAAGATGCTAAAGGCATTCAGGAGAGGGAATAATGGTGCTCCAATATCAAAGGATGGTTCCCATTTTCCAGCTTGGGTAGCCAGTTAGTTCTGCCAACCCAAGACAGGAAATAAAGAAAAAGGATAGAGATTGGTAGGAGGAGAAGGTGCTGCTGATGCAGCTGAGATAGTGAGTTCAAGATGAGGAAAAAGATGATGGGGAAACCTACAGAGACAACCAAACCAAACTAGTGGGAACTCATGAAATTTAGACCAATAGCTGGGGAGCCTGCATGGAACTGGACTAGGCCGTCTGCATAGCGAGACAGTTGTGTAGCTTGATCTGCTTAAGGGCTCCCCTGGCAGTAGGATCAGGATCCATCCCTGGTGCATGAGCAGGCTTTATGGAGTCCACTTCTATGATGGGACACCTCGAACAGCCTTGAGGCAGGGGGAGGGACTTGGACCTGCCTCTATTAAATGTACCTCCCCATGGGAGACCTTACCTTCTTGTAGGAGGGAATGGAGGGTGGGTTGAGAGGGGGAGGCTGGAGGAGCGGGAGGAGGGAAGAGGGGGATCTTTGATTGGTATGTAAAATGAATAAAACATTTTCTTAATAAAAAAAAAAGATGTGGAAGAAGCTGAGATCGTCTTTCCTTCTGCCACAATGATATGCACATTCACTATTTACGGTCTCTGAGCCCAGAACAAGATTGTTAACATACTGGATCTATTTCCCCTAACAATGTGCCCCACATTCCTCAAGTGGGCAGCACTCCACTGAAAGCTTTTATTTCCTTTTTCTATAAAAGATACCCTGTCAATTTACCATGGCTCTATTTAAGAAAGTTTTATTGTGGCTAGGGTGATAGCTCAGTAGGTAATGACATGTGCTTATAATCCGAGAACTGAGGAGGCAGAGACAGGAGGGCCCCTGAGGTGCACTGGCCAGCCAGCCCAGCCTAATAATCAGTGAGCCCTCCAGGTCTCAGGAACAGACAGCCAAGGTCATTTGTGGAAAATGCGTCCGTCTTAGAGTTGAAGACTAGGAGCCATCAGACACAGTATTAGTTTCCACATTGCTGTGTCAAAGCACTGGACAACGGCAGCTTAAAGAAACTTGCGTTTATTTTGGCTCACCTTTTGAGGCTATACTCCATAATGGTGGAGAAGGCATGGAGGCAGGGTTTTGAGGCAGTTACCTACATTGTGTCTGCAGTCAGGAAGCAGAAAGAGATGAATGCTGGTGCTTGGCTCAGTTTCTCCTTTTTATTCAGCTTAGAATCCTAGCCTGTGGCATGGCGCCACCACATTCAGAGTATGTCGTCCCTCTTCAGTTAAACATGTCTGGAAACACCCTTGTAGACACACACTAAATCCTGCCAATTTGATACTCAAGATTAACCATAACGGACATTCTGCTGTCTATTTCCATCCCACTCTCTCATTTGATGGGGTCTTCGTTGTCCTTCCTACCCTTTCTGTATTCTTTCAAAGAGTGCTCTGCTTCGCAGGGCTCTTCTATTCCACACCTCAGTTAGACCTCCTACTGCAAGCTCCAATATACTGGACAACTGGTTCTCTTGAATCTCCCTCCTTCCTCTGCACTCTGGAAACTTACCTTTGCCTCACAAGTTTTTCTCCTTTATTTTCCTATGATAGAAAAGCCACCAAACCTCCTCCCGTTTCTCCACTAATTTTCTCTCTATTCGCTCCTCTTCTTTGTCGTCTAACACATAAGGCAGGTGCTCAGCAATCATTTCTCTTGGACATTTTTGAGGCCCATGTGAATTGCCCTCCGTGTCCTCAGAGTTTCACGGCAACCATCTCCCCATTGTGAGGAAGGCATTCAGCTTTTTTATCCCAGCCCCCTCAACCTTTGTTCCTTGTCACCTATTTTCTGAAGCTTCCCGTCAAAGCTGCCTTCCTTTCTTTACTTCCTGTCAGAGCCTGTCATGAAGACTGCTAACAGTTTTACATGTTTATTCAGCAGCATCATGACTCCGCAAGCATCTAGCAGCTAAATAGGCTTACGGAATTAAATCGGCTTCAATGGGACATGATTGGAGTAACGCTTCAATCCTCTGAGTCATCTCCTTAAAGACAATGCCTCTAGCCCTGGGACTTTCCTTCTTCTTGAAATCATACAGAAAAGAACAAAACCCTAAATGACCTAGCCACAGACTGAAGGAACTTAGTTTCCTAAATGATGGCTAACACAAATTTTATCAGTAATAAGTAATATGAGTGACATTGTGGCCTCTATATGCTGGCTATTTTATTTGATTCAGAGCTCAGAGAGAGGAAAGGGTATTATTTATTGCTGTCTCCAGTGACATGCTCAACACTCAATTCAAGTGGTATGTCTTTCCTCCCCCCTTTTCCTTTTCTTTCCTTCTCACTTCTTGTGTTAGGTAGGCCCAGTTATCTAGAGGAACAGTACTGACAGAATGTATATGTGTGCAATATATAATATATAATGTACAATACAATATTAACATATACGATAAAGGGGGATTTGCTACATTGGCTTACCTGACAGCTAGGTAGTTCAACAATGGCCATCTACATGCTGGGGAGGCTCAGAAGCTACCTGTAGCTTCTCAGTCCACAAAACTGGATGCCTCAGAAGTCGCAGTCAGACACTAAAGGCCTGGAAGATTCTGGAGATTTGCTGGTTTGAGTCCACACTGGAGTGCTGAAAAGGCTAGAGTCTGATGAGAGTGGAAGATGGTGCTAGCAGTAAGGATAGATGCAGTCACCAGAAATAAGTGAAGGTGGGCAGATGATTAACACTGTTTTTTCTTTGGACCTTGGACTACTGTCATAGTTAGCTTCAGCTGTCCACTTGCCACAAACCGAGTCACCTGGGAAGAGGGAACTTAAACTGGCCTGCAGCCGTGTCTGTGAGGAATTTTCTTAATTGCTAATTGATGTAAGAGGGCCCAGCCCACTATGGGTGGTACCATCCCTAGGCAGGTAGTCCTGGGCTGTATAAGAAAGCTACCTGAGCAGGAGAGGGGAGAAAGGGTGTGTGTATGTGTGTATGAAAGAGAGGTGACGGGGGAAAGAGAGAAAGCTAATGTTAGTAAACAGCATTTCTCAATGGTTTCTGCCTGTGTGTGTATGAAAGAGAGGTGACGGGGGGGGGGGGGGGGTGGGGGGGGGGGGGGGAGGGAAAGCTAATGTTAGTAAACAGCATTTCTCAATGGTTTCTGCTCCAGGTTACTGCCCTAGCTTCCTCCATTGTGGTCTGTAACCTGTATGATGGAATCAACCCTTTCCTCCTCAGGTTGCTTTTGGTCACAGTGTTTAGCAAGGCAGCAGAAAACAAACGAGGGCAGCTTTGCTTTTGGAAAGTATTTGCCTGCTCTGAGGGAGGGCCTTCTCCTCTCAGTCAATACTTTCTAGAAACACCCCCACAGATCCACCCACCCACCCACAGATGTGTCTCTAGGTTGACAATGAATATTATCTATGACACCTCCTTCTTCTTTCTCCAAATCTAACAGATGGGAATGCCTAAGTTAATGTTAATGCTCTGCATATCTAGGGCTCTAGGAACATCAAATCTCAGGATCTCTCTTCCCCTCTTCCAGTTGTAGCTGAAGTTGAAGTGGTTAAAACCAAGCCATCCTTGGTGAAGCCTTTTCAACCTCTTTTGGAGCTGGGTTTCTCTTCTCTGAGTTCGTTCCTTGAAGTGCTTGGTTGTGACTTCTACCTTGTCACTTGCCTCCTATTGCAAGAACTGAGTTGCTTCCACATCTGAATGGTGTTGTTCTCAAAGTCAATGCTCGCTGTAAGTTTATCCTTGTATTATAACTGCCTATCTCAGTGCCTGGCATATAGTACATGCATAATAATAATTTGTCCAATGTATAAATGGCAGACATATAGTAGATATTTAATAAATGCATATTTTGTCTAAGAATGGCAAGGGTTACAATTTACTAGGTTCTTTGTGTGCTGTGTACATTTATATCTGTTAGTTCCTAGTACAGTTCTTAGTAGTTTGTATTATGATAACCTTTTTATAGATATGAAACAGAAGATTGCAAGAGTTAAGAAACAAGTAAAGTTGCTCAGATGGAGAATGGCTAAGTTAATGTCCAAACTCATGTCTTTTTTACTCTAAAGGCCTTTTCTTCTGCAACATCATATTGAGTTTCATTTATAAGGAGTATTTGTATAGCTTTATTTCTTGAAGCCCTGAAAAAATGGGTCAGACAAATGGCTATCATTTTTTAGCCTTCCTTTCCTTCAGCTCTATTGACAACTCCCATTCATTGAAAACCTACTTGTCTTAGTCACTGTTCTATTGCTGTAAAGAGACACCATGACAAACACAAGTTATAAAAGAAACATTTAATTCAGGGCTTGCTCACCACTTCAGAGGGTTAGTCCATGACCATTATGGCAGGGAATGTAGTAGAAGGCAGGTTAGCATGGTGTTGGAGTAGTAGCTGAGAGCTTCCATCCTGATCTGCAGACAAGAGGCAGAGAGAGAGAGAGAGAGAGAGAGAGAGAGAGAGAGAGAGAGAGAGAGAGAGAGAAAGAGAGATCCTCCAACAACAAGGCCACACCTCCTAATCTAAATAGCCCATCAAATGGGAACCAAACATTCAAACAAAGGAGCCTCTGGGGCACATTCTCACCACTTCACTACTATTGAAAGATTATTCTCCAGAGGTCTTTCATATTTCTTGGCCCTTGCAAGCAGAACCACCCAACTGCCTTTATTCTAGGCTGCTTTTCCAAGGATGCTTATGTAGAAAACCGACATGGGAAGTAGGCATTAGTGTCTGCCTCCAGAGCAAAAGGCTAGTTGGTTTACTGTTTACTCTCATAAAATCAACACTTCTCTGGAATATTTATTTCTGCTCATTGTCTTAATATCAGAGATCTTTCCTGGTCCACTATGGATCACCCTGTGTAAAGTGGGACCAAGAAAACATGCAAAAAATGCTAAGAATATGGCTGTGACTATTCTTGTGAGTATTAAAGTGGCCTCCATTTATTATTCATTGGTCTCAGTGTTCTCTGGGCTGCATATAAAACTGACCATTGAAATGGCTTGTTTGCATGTAGGGTGTAATCATAGACACCTTTCAATTCTTGGTATCTCTTTTGTATCGAGCATTTTCACATACAGTATACCCCGCCTTCATGATGATGTCATGGAAGGGCTGGTAACTCCATGTTCTAGAGGAGGAAACAGACTCTGAGACATTTAGAAAATACTCAAATAAGGAGCAGAGCTTGGATTTGAACTCATGGCAATGGGATTCTCAGTTTCTATTTTTTCCCAGTCCTGTATCCCAGTGGCCATAGCCCTTTGCTTCAGGGAAAGAATAAGTCTAAGGTTGCTAAATCACTGATTGGTGTTCTAATGATTGTTCCCCTGTAGAGAACAAAGCCATTCCAAGAATAGCCTTCTACTTGGCTTGTGAAGTCTTTGGAGATTTGGGGATATTTGAAACAAATATCTGACTCCTCACTATATTTCATTTCTCTGTTATTGCAAAGCTCTACATGGAATTTGAGATTTTGGCAGTCAGTGATTTTTCTCAAGGAAAAGAAACATTAAGACATTTGTTCTTGGAAAAATAAATCAGTGTATGTGACATGTATGCCCACATGTATATACAATAGAGCAATCTATTCAGGATTTATTTTTATAGCAAGGACTGCTGTTATGCAAATATACACAGAACCACTCAGTGTTTTAAAGGCATTTTCTATATAGAGAACCAGGGTTGGGAAGAAGGAACACAGAGAAAGCAACTGAGGATTTCATAGACATAATGGGACAAATCGACTCTCTCTACCAGGTGTTTCCAACCTTTTGACATTGCAGCATGAGGTTGTTAAACTCAAGAATGGCACAATTGAGTTACAAAAGAAATCACCAAAAATATCTCAATGTTTTAAGTAAGTTTACAGCTTTGTGCTGATCTGCATTCATAGCTTTCCTGGCCACATATGGCTTGGAGGAGGCCAAACGTTAGACAAGACTACTCTGGATCTAAGCTCTTTAAATGTCTTTGGAGGCCCAGCGATGGTGGCGCACACCTTTAATTCCAGCACTAGGGAGGCAGAGCCAGGCGGATATCTCTGAGTTCAACGCCAGTCTGGTCTATGGAGCGAGATCCAGGACAGGCACCAAAACTACATGGAGAAACTCTGTCTCGAAAAACTAAAAAAAAAAAAAAAAGTCTTTGGAATAAAAGTTATATGATGACAAAAGGTGGTGGTACATGCCTTTAATCCTAGCACTCGGGAGGCAGAGACAGGCAGATCTCTGTGAGTTCAAGGCCAGCTTGGTCTACAGAGTGAGTTCCAGGACAGCCAGAGCTACACAGAGAAACCTTGTCTCAAAAAATCAAACAAAGAAACAGTTCTGCAATGGCTTGAAAGCATATTTCATATTTGAATTTTACCTATAGAGATAGAGCCCCAAATGCTAATGAATGTCTATTGTGGTTTCTTTAGGAATTCTGGTAATGTAATTCCATGAAAGCATCACTGTCCCCTTAGTTTAAGAACTTGAATGACAATAGCAATAATACCCGAAGTCCTGTAGACTCCAAATTCCAATTTTAAAAACCTCTTAGAATGATTTTCCTCTAGTCATTGAGGATAATAGACCAGATTCATAGCTGGAACATATCTTGCTCTTTACTGTGATCCCACAGCCTGGGGTATGAATGGTTTCTAAGGCCCAAGTGTGGTCAAAAATAAAAGGGATGTTAGAGGACTGTTTTCTTCAGACCTAAGCCTTGAATGCAAAAACAACCTCCAAAGCCTTCACATGCTCTGGAATACCCGCTCCCCTTCTTAGACTCAAGTATGATTTCACATGTTCACATGTCACAATGCTCAGCAGAGACTTTGCCCTCACCCTGGTTTAATTAGCATAACTGTGGCTGCAAAAGCACATGGCAAATATTACAGTTTCCATGACCTCACTGATTCTGGAAAACACACCGAAATTACAGAAAAATATATGTCTTTTTTTCTTTTTGGGATAAAGTGCAAATCTTATCACACATCTAGGATGCCTCCCCTGAGCCTTCTCTTCTTACCACCCTTCCAGACTCCAAAGGCAGATTCCCTTATCTCTTTCCCCAACACCAAATCCAGTAGTCCGTTTCAATGGATTCAGGGTTAACAGATACAACCATTTAGCTACACTAAGCCAATAGATATGCTTCATTTCCTCCTGGATCCCTTCTTGGAAATGACTGTACAGTGCCTAATGTTAAATGCACAGCATTTGTATAGCCTTCCCCTAATAATCCTCAGTTGGACAAATAGAAAATAATTTTAAAAATTACTTACTTATTTTTATTGTCTGTGTAGAGTATTTTGCCTGTGTGGTGATATATTGTATCCCCTAAAATATTGTGCACCCTAATAAAGCTTATCTGAGGATCAGAGGAAAAAAGCAGCCACTATATTAAACATTGAAGTCAGGCAATGGTAGCATATGCCTTTAATCCTGGCATTCGGGAGGCAGAGATCCATCTGGATCTCTGTGAGTTCAAGTCCACACTAGGGAACAGAGCCAGGCATGGTGACACACATCTTTATTCCAGCACTAACCTAGAGGTCTGGAGGTCTGTACAGACAAACAGGAAGTGATGTAGCTGGGTGGAGAGGAAGTGAGATGCAGAACAGAAAGGCATATAGGTATGTGTATACAGGAAGTAGGTCTCTTTGGCTGAAGATTTCCAAGTGGCAAGAACGTGGCTGGCTTCTTTCTGCTTTTCTGATCTCTCATTTTTTACCCCAATATTTGGCTCCAGGTTTTTTTTTATTAATAAGACCGTTTAGCAATTTGTCTTACATGCCTGTATGTATATATGTGTACCATGTGTGTATCTGGTGTCTATATATGTCAGAAGAGCAGCTGGATCACCTGGGACAGGCACTACAGTTAGATGTGAGCTGCCATGTGGGTGATAGGAATAGAACCTGGATCCTCTGCAAGAGAAAGAAGTGCTCTTAATCACTGAACCAACTCTCCAGTCCAATTATGAAATATTTTTGCCCATGTAATTGCCATCTTAGTGAGCTGGTATCATGGGAACCAGAAAAGAGATCTCACTTTTTAGTGGACTCTACTGGTTTCATGTCCATATCTGTGGAACTCGACCATCTCAGACAGTGTTTTTCACCACACCCTGTTTTTCCCACGAGATTAATTCCCAATGGCCTATTGTAGGCAGAATGCTCAATAATATATGGCCTATTGTGTAGAAGAATTTCTATACAGTCTTATTAAATAAGAAACACAGAGCCAAATACAGAGGTACAAGCCGTAGAGATCAGAGCAATAGCCACCAACTAACCTTAGCTTACCACCTCACCATAGCTTCCCAAGAGAGCTTCTTCCTGTCTAACCTGCACCCTTTTTGCCTTGTGTTCTGCCTTCCCATTGGCTCTTAACCCAGCCACCTCACTTCCTTATCACTGCCTGTCTATACAGACCTCCATGTCTCTATGGTTGGTACTGGGATTAAAGGCATGTGTCACCATGTTTGGCTGTGTCCTTGAACACACAGAGACTCTGCCTGCCATGTGATCGGATTAAGGGCGTGTGCTACTACCGCCTGGCTTCTGTTTATGGCTGACAATGACCTCTGATCTCCAGGCAAACTTTATTTATTAACATACAAATAAAATATCACATTTCATCACAAATAAAATATCACCACACTATTGGATGCTTTCCTTTTCCTGAATCGCATTTCCTCTTTCCTATTCTCCTTATTAGTGTAAGCCCCTTGAGATGCAAGAGTGGCCAGTGCTTAACCCCCAGACTACTCTAATGGCCATAATGGCCATTTCCAACCCCACAAGATGCAGACAGCCAAGCTCCACCCTACAGAAAGAAAACCCAAGATCAGGCCATAGAATCCCATCAATTCCTGAGCTCAAAATCCCATCAATCCCTGAGCTCAAAATCCCATCAATCCCTGAGCTTGTCCCAGGATTAGGATATAAACTCCCACCAATCTCTGAGTTGCTACAAGATTAGGCCACAAAGTACCACCAATCCCAAGCTACCCTGGAAATGCCCACCCTAAGAAACACTATAAAAGTGTCCTGCTCAGTTCCCTGCTGCTTCTCATCCAAGCAGAGGCAGCCACCCTCTGTGTCTCTTCCAGTAATCTCTTGTGTGAGGTTTGTTGCGCAGTGTGACTTTGTGGTATTTCTTGGCTCCCAACTGCCAAGATACCTTTCCTTTCAGAGCTGCACACTTGCTTCAGCACCTCCCAACTACTCTACTGTAGCTGTAAGTTTCTCTGGTCCCACCCAGCCCTGCAGTCCCACAGCTGCTTATAAAATCATCATTCAGAGGCTTAATATTAATTGCAAATTATATGGCGTATGGCTCAGGCTTATTATTAGCTAGCTCCTATAACTTAACTCAACCCATAATTATTAATCTATGTATCCCACATGTTCCATGGCTTTACCTGCGTTCCATTACATGTTGCTCCTTGGACGGTGGTTTGGCATCTCTTCCCCCCACTCTCCTTTCTGCTTTCACTCTCCCTCTTGGATTTTCCCACCAGGCTCCATTCTGCCCTGCCATAAGCCAATGCAGCTTTATTTATCAACCAATCAGAGCAACACATATTCACAGCGTACAGAAAGACATCCCATAGCACACTTCTTTTGGGGGAAACTCAAGCTATCTATCAAAAATTGAATAGGAACATTGGAGTAGTTTCAATTAACTCATTGGCTGAAAGTGTAAAGAAGCATGGAGAGATGATTGGGAGTCCCAGAGTCCCAGACAGAGGAGGGAGATTTTCACACATAAGTTTGGCATGAAAAAATACATTAATTTTGGTTTCTGTTTGTAGTTTTTCAAATGTTTGCTTATACCTACATTATCTCTTGGTAGGTAAAGTGAAGATGAGTTTGGTAATGAAATCAGCATATACACAAGAAAGATCTGGGTTTCCATTCTAACTTTTCCATTTTGGGAGTAATTGTGCCAGCTTAAAAATTCTTTTGAAGTTCAGTTCATTTGTCTGTAAATTCTGGGCGAAATGCTGATTAGATCAGGTCGTTCAATGAAAAAATTTTAAACACTTATATGTACTGTTTATGTACTAGCCCTCTGGGAATAGAGTCCTGATTTGTTGTATTTTCTCCCCTTTTGACAGTCACAGCAGAGATCTGGGATCTGGAATCAAACACCTACTTTCACTAAGTCTGTGACTGTACTAAATCTCATTGTTTTCTTTTCACTGTAAGAGGGGGACCTTTATGTGAGAATTCATATCTATGATCAAGGTTAAGCACATAATAACCCAGTTACAACTATACAGAAATGTTCAAGAGGCAGGTAAAATATAAGAAGATTACAATGGTTAATACTGAGCGCTTTATGACATGTCAGATGCTACTTAAAACATTTTAAGTGTGTAAGCTTATTTAGGCCACCTGAGAAATCTTAGATGTAGTCACTTTGCTATTCTCCTCATCTTTATTTTATGAGTAAAGAGTACAGAACGGCCAGATAACTTGACAAAGGTCGCAGGGTTGACACATGGAGCCAGGATTTGAACCTAGGTGGTATGAATGAAGAATCCATGGTTTTAACATTATGATTTGCCTTTGCAAGGCATGGTCCATGTTGGAGCTTGTTAGAAATGCAGAGGCTCTGGTAGGCCTACTCTAGAACTACTGAGTCAGAATCTGCATTTCAGTGAGCTGTCCAAGGGAATCACTTTCACATTATAGTTAGAAATTTGAAGAGTAAGGGCTTCAATATAGCTATTTTCTAAGGTCCCAGAAGGCCTGGATCAAAGGGAATTCAGTAAAATAACACACACACACACACACACACACACACACACACACACACCCCAACTGTGCTCAGGAACAGAGCTTGTATACCTGTGTAGGCTCTAGATGCCCCCCATCATAGCTACTCCAACAGACTGCATGGGCCTTAACTCGTTCTGCATTTGTCATTGGCCACTGGGCATTATTGCTGACAGCCATGCTCCTTCTCACCTTGCTAACTCAGGAAGGAATTTGCATAGGCATAATTGTTTTGTTTTCTTCCTTTCTTTGTTGTCATGGTTACTCAATTCATTTGCATCTTCAAGCTTCTTTCATATTAACCTGAAAGCCATGCATCTCCTTCAAGGAGGAAAAAAATTGTGCATGAAGGATGAGGGAGAATTCTAATTCCTGAGTGTCAGGGTGATGGTTTTTAGATTAAGGCCCCTCTAAAGTAGAAATGATTTTTAAGGCTCAGCCTGAAGTCACAATTCATCAGGAGGCCTCCTCCTCAGATCCTGGGGTGGAGCTGTGCATCTTGAGTATGTGCATGTCTCAGTGGTAGCAAATGTGTTCTGAGGCATAAAGCAAGTCATTATTGTAATGTGACTCAGTGCAGAGAGTGTAGGGAAAAAGTACATTCCTCCAAGGCAATTTCATTCTTCCAACAGATCCTGGGGAAAAAGTTTACTCATTAAATCTTCGTCTCTGATCATGTAAGTCATAAAAGAAATGCAACCTCTTCGCTCATTTCTCAATTACCTACCTCATTTGCATATGACTTTGTGTGTTCTTGTTCCAGTCACCTATAGCCATGAACCACTCAAGAACAGAATGGCTTCAAATGTCATTTTATTGGTCATGATTCACAATGGGTGAATGAATTTAGCTGGATGATTCTTTTGTTTATGATGTCAGCTGGGGCAACAGTTACTTGGATGCCTGAGCACACTAGAATAAGCAAGATGACATGGCCACATGGCTAGTGATTGATGGTAGAAACCTTGAGTGAGAAGTTGACCAGAACTTTTGGATTCTCTATCCATGTGGTCTCTCTGCATGACTTTGCTCTCTCACAGCATGATGACTGAGTTTCAAAAGGGAACATTCCTAGCAAAGACAATGTATCAGTCAAAAGAAAGAAGTGATTCAAGGGAGAAAATACAGACTCATCACTGCTTGAGGAACCTACACAGAAAGCAGAACCAATAGAATACATATGTGATGTTGAAGGGACTTACTCCCATGGGTTACTTACATTTAGATGAAATAGGGAAACCAGTATCTGCTCTAAGAAGTTGGGAGCCTCTGGAGAAGGTTGACCATGTTGCAGCCCTAGTCCACATTAAAGGCCTGAAAGTTTTCTGGAGAGTCGTTGATGTGAGTGCAGGTTCAAAGGCTGAAGAAGCTGGGGCTTGAGATCCACATTTGATGGCAGCAGAAAAATATGCACTTGCTCAAGTGGAATGAACTTGCCCTTTGCAGATGTTTTGTTCATTCCCACCCTCATTGTACTGGCCAGGCACTGCCCACTTTCAGGGTGGGTCTTTCCGCCTAGTTCATTGATACAAATGCCAGTGTCTTTGGAAATACCCTCACAGACATGTCTGAAGATGTACTTTGCCATTTTTCAAGATGTTTCTCAGTATACTTAAGTCCATGACCAAGATTAATCATAAGACCCCTTTGCTGACCTTTTTTTTTTTTTGGTTGACATTTTCTCAAATCCTTTTCTACTTATGCCGTTTGGAATTTTTATTCAGCCATTCACAAAATTCTTTCTAGCCTAAATGTATTCTTGGAAGTGTTCCTTTACATCTTATTTGGGTGTGCATGAACCCTGGTTTCTCCAGAGGACACAGCTTTGCCTGTTACTTTCTGAGGTGCTGGATACTTTTATTCCTTTGCTCCTCATATCCCTTGACTGGTGAAAGGGTGCCTTTACTGCTATGCATTTCTAATTTCTAATCCCACTCTTTCTTTCTCCTATGAATACCACAAGTCTGTCCAACCTTAAATCATGGCCTGTTAGACTCTGACACTCACCTCCACCTCTGCTAATTATGTCACTCTCCCTCCTTTCTCTAGGATTGTAGGTCTCCTTCACAGTCACTGTAATACTGCTCCTGTCAGGATTCTTGGGGATTTCCATACAATGCCTTTCTGCCGTCCCTCCAGTAGTTTTGTCTACACCTCATCTGCATCCTCCCACAGCCACACTCTGGAATTATTCCCAGATTCTTTACTTCTTTCAAAATCTCTGTTCATCTGAGACATCAAATCCAAGTACTTGTTTTGGTTTTGTGAAAAGGAGAGCAGTGGGATGATGAAATTTCTGGGAGTACTTTTAATGCCTTCTGAATTAATAACAGGATGCTTTTAGCCAGTTCATTGAAGAGCTGCTTAAAAGGCACAGCAAGCTTCCCACCAGCTACTAAATGTACTGAGGTGTAGCATAGTGTGGCGCACAATACAGAGGAGTCATGCTGCCTTTAGAGCCCAAAGGGCTCACTTGGAGATTTACTTTATGTGTTGGTCATTGTGGTTCATGGGGAAGTTCCCATGGTTTCTCTGACCATTACTTTACTTGTATAAAGCAAATGAAGCCATTCAGCTGAGTCTGTCTCATTGGATTTATTTCCATTTTTGAATTTTATTTCATCTTTTTTTATTGAGTTTGCATACCAAGTAACAGGATTCATGATAATATTTCCATACATATGTGTTGTTATTACAGGATTCTTTGAGAATTAAATGAGATAACACATGTGATGTTTATCTTCAGACTGTAAGATGCCAGATTTTGATCTGAACAGTGTCATAAGAAACATGATTTTGAGCCGGGCGGGTGATGGCACACGCCTTTAATCCCAGCACTCGGGAGGCAGAGCCAGGTGGATCTCTGTGAGTTCGAGGCCAGCCTGGTCTACAGAGCGAGATCCAGGATAGGCACCAAAGCTACACAGAGAAACCCTGTCTCAAAAAAAAAAAGAAAAAAAGAAAAAACCAACCAACCAACCAACCAAACAACAACAACAAAAACAAACTCAAATTAAGCCGGGCGGTGGTGGCGCACGCCTTTAATCCCAGCACTCGGGAGGCAGAGCCAGGCAGATCTCTGTGAGTTCGAGGCTAGCCTGGGCTACCAAGTGAGGCCCAGGAAAGGCGCAAAGCTACACAGAGAAACCCTGTCTCGAAAAACCAAAAAAAAAAAAAAAAAAGAAAGAAACATGATTTTAGCAAAACTTTGGCTAATTTTAGAAGAAATGCAGGTGGATTTGAAAGTTTTGTCAGGAAGGTCTGGCTGTAAGAGGCTGTTTCGTGCTGATGCATGCTCACGCCTGTTCCTACTGTCCACTTATGTTACTTTGGCTTCATGTCATGACTAAAAGGACTTTCAGAGCTTTCAAGAGCTGTAATAGGAATACAAAGGGTTATCACATACCACATAGTATGCTGAGGTGCTATTGGGGAAAATGAATACAGTTTTTAACCTCATGGTGTTTTTAGCTGGTTTAGGCTGTAGTCAACGCATGACTGTAAAAAGAGCTGAGAATAAGACATAGTCTGGGAGGGCCTGTACTAGGTAGTTTTGACTTGGTTAGTCTATAGAGAAGACCAGCCTAAGGAGCTGGGAGCAGAAGGAAGGTGACCATCAATTGGATAGGGAAGAGAGATGTATACATTTCTCACTGCTGCTGTAACAAATTATAACAATTTTAATTGCTTAAAATCACATGGGTTTATGATCTTATAGTCCTGAAGATCAGAAATTCTCAATCACGGTGTTGACAGAGTTACATTCCTTTTGGAAGGTCTGTGGAAGAATCCACTTCATTGATTTTTGCAGCTTCTGGAAACCATATTTTAATCATAGTTCCTTTTTTCTCTTTCAGAATCAACAACATACTATTTTGAAATCTCTCTGATCTCTCATCTCTGATGACATCATCATATGTTTCTCTCTGACTCTGACTGTTCTGTCTCTATCTCTTATAAAGATGATTGTGATTATAGTAATTTGACTAGACAACCTAGAATATCTCATCTCAACGTAATCAAATCCACCAACATTTCTTTTTGTCATATACAATAATGTATTATGGATGTAAGAGTGATCAGGCT
The DNA here is from genome assembly GCA_902168325.1 of Peromyscus nudipes. Classification (NCBI taxonomy): domain Eukaryota; kingdom Metazoa; phylum Chordata; class Mammalia; order Rodentia; family Cricetidae; genus Peromyscus; species Peromyscus nudipes. The sequence goes on from CABHPH010158098.1 coordinate 32,306, forward strand.
GTGACATCTGTCACTGGTTGATCACCAGGGTTGATTTGACTGATCTGGCGGGCTACACAGATGTCTCCTTCCTCCCTCACCATTCCATTAAGCTTTGTGCTCAGTTGAAGAGGACAAACTTGCCCAAATAGAGGAGGACCAGTCTTCAATCGAGGGCATATCAATAGATGTGTTTCTCTGCTAGAGCCTCCAAACAAGCTCTCAAGATAATGTATTATGGTGAATACCTTTGATGTGAGGCTGTTATTCTATCTACCACAAAAAATAAAGAACATTTTAGGTGATAGTACATGTGCTGAGACTGGAGAGATGACTCAGTTGTTAAGATGATTACTGTTGTGTCAGAGGACCCTAGTTTGGTTCCCAGCACCTAAGTTGGGCAGCTCACACCTATCTGTAACTCCAGCTCCAGAGGATTTGACTTCTGGTCTCTGGTCTCCATGGGTACCTTGGGCAGACAGAAGTCAAGCCATTGTACACACACACACATATATACTCATAAATAAAAACCAATCTTTCTAAAAGACCAATATATGCTAAATCCATGGGATTCAATAGAACATCTCAAAATGAAAAGAGTCAAATAGGTCTGTGTGGTATGGGCCCAGAATTAGAGAGAGGGTGGAACATAAATGGGCTGGCACTAGATCATAAGGATCTTTCAGGATGTGTCAAATAATTTGTCGTTGGTTCCCGAAGCCATGGAAAAACATCTGTAGTGTTTAAATAGGCTGTTTGCTATGTTCATACTTATACTCAAGGAGATAATTTTGTTATTGGGTGTGGAGGATGAACCAAAGGAACTAGGAATTGAGGTGAACAATTGTAGCATGAATCTTAAAAGTTCTTAGTACTAGAAACAAACCTGAAGCCAGGTATTGGGGTGAATGCATGTATGCACTGGTGCAAATACCTGTATACACAAAATTAAATAACAAATAATTAAAATTAAAAGAGAGAGAGTAGTTGGTAACCACTCAAACAGACTTAACACTATTATCCTGGTGGGCATATCTTGTCTGACTAGTGGATATTGTATGCAGGATACAGAGCTGAGTAAAACCATTAATGACAATTCTCCAGACAATTCTCCTTATAGTCCAGACAGTAAGAGCTAGCCAGAAGGGAGAAAGCACCTAGCCAAATTCCAGCTTGATTTCTCTGTCTTTTAAACAGAGTGTATGGTATATTCACTCCTTCAGCAATAGGGTATGTATATATGTATGTATGTATGTATGTATGTATATATGTATGTATGTATTGGTTTTTCAAGACAGGGTTTCTCTATGTAGCCATGGTTATCCTGGAACTCGCTCTCTAGACCAGGCTGGTCTTGAACACGGAGATCCACCTGCCTCTGCTTCACAAGTGGTGGGATTAAAGGTGTGTGCCATCACTGCCCGGCTGAATATTTATTTTTAAAATGATTTTTAAGGGACTGGAAAGATGGCTCAGTGGTTATGAGTACTGGCTGCTCTTCCAGAGGCCCTGGGTTCAATTCCCAGATCCCATATAGTGGCTCACAAGTGTCTGTGACTCCATTTTCAGGGGATCTGAAACCCTCTTCTAGCCTCTGTGGGCACCAGGCTTCCATGTGATTCACAGACATACATGTAGTCAAAAATACTCATACACATAAAATAAAAAAATTTAAAATTTAAGAAAAATTTCAAACTTTAAAAGTTCATTTTTAAAAATTGAATGGACAATGGGGAAATGCTCTGGAGATGTAGCTTAGTTGGTAGAATGCTCACTTAATATGCACAAGGCCCCGGTTTGATTTCTAGTATCTCAAACAAACAAAAACCCCAGATAATTCATATATATATATAATATACATATATAATACAAAAATTTAGAGATATAAAAGAATAAACAGCAAAGGTTCCATTTCCCATTTAACTTTCCAGATCTTTATTTCCTATCTCAGATGACAACTACTGCTGTTCAATGTAGCCTTCTGGAGATTTTCCATATATATCAACCAATGTATATACTTTTATCATCAATAGTAAAATAATTTACATAGTGTTGGGTATCATAACTGTACAGAGTTATATGCACTCAGGCACTCAGGCATTCAAATATATCTTTTTATATACATGCAAAATGTTTGTACACATATAATAAGAAGAATGTTCTGAGATCATATACATATATTTTTAATGGGGACATGTAATTACATTTCTTTCTGCATATATTTTAAGGCAGAATTGTATGCCCAGGCTAGCCCTGAACTTGTGATCCTCCAGTCTTAGCCTCCCAAGTGCTGGGATTACAGGTATGTCTAAGATCTGTTTTTTAATGATTGCCTAGCATTCCATAGTAGGATCATGGTGTAAGTTGGGAAGCTGTTCTAGTATGTAGATGGTTTCTACTCCATTGCTATTACAAACAAAGCTTCAATAAGCAGTCCTGTACACAATTTCTCTTGCATGTTCAAGCATATCTATTCGTCCAATTTGAATTTCATTTCTTTTTGTCTCCTCTTTTATGTTGCACTGTTAATAATAAGATTGGTGTACCTTTGGGAGTAAGGTAAAGGAACAGAACATCAGAACAAAATTTCAAGTATACAATTAACCCAGAAGGAAAGTAGAAAGAACGGTCAAAGGTGGTAAGTTAAATACCACCTCATTTGACTTATTAGATCCCAGATTCCTCATCTAAAATCTGCTACAATTAGATGGGATCTCAGGTGTTCTTTTGTGGATCCCCTCTCTGTGTTTTACATATGAGTGGATTAGAATCCTGAGATGCCTGTGAGAAGCAGAACTCAGATTGAACATATCTATTTGGGGGTTGAAGAGATGGATCGGCAGTTAGGATGATTTCCTGCTCTGGTAGGGGACCCTGGTTCAGGTCCCAGCACCCACATCAGGTGGCTTGCAATTAGCTATAACTACAGTTCCAGGAAATCTGATACCTCCTTCTGGCCTCCACAGGTGCACATGCATATATATGGTACATGAAAACCCATACAGACACAGATATGCATGCACATAATAAAAACAATTTTTTCAAACAAAAAGAAAATCTTCATCTTTTAAGTTCCAATTCTATGCTTTTTCCAATACACACTCACAGTGTTTTTCCTAACCCTAATATTTTTTTATTTTATAATTTAATTTAATTTTACATATCCCCCCCCCCCCCCCCCCGCCTTCCCCCCAGCCCACCCCTCATTCCCATCTCCTCCAGGGCAAAGACTCCCCTGGGGATTGAGTTCAACCTGGTAGATTCAGTCCAGGCAGGTCCAGTCCCCTCCTCCCAGGCTGAGCCAAGTGTCCCTGCATAGGCCCCAGGTTCCAAACAGCCAGCTCATGCACTAAGGACAGGTCCTGGTCCCACTGCCTGGGTGCTTCCAAAACAGTTCAAGCTAACCAACTGTCTCACTTATCCAGAGGGCCTGATCCAGTTGGGGGCTCCTCAGCTATTGGTTCATAGTTCATGTGTTTCCATTCGTTTGGCTATTTGTCCCTGTGCTTTATCCAACCTTGGTCTCAGCAATTCTCGCTCATACAAACCCTCCTCTTTCTCGCCAATTGGACTCCTGGAGCTCCACCTGGGGCCTGGCCGTGGATCTCTGCATCTGGTTCCCTCAGTCATTGGATGAGGTTTCTAGCACGACAATTAGGGTGTTTGGCCATCCTATCACCACAGTAGGTCAGTTCGGGCTGTCTCTCGACCATTGCCAGTAGTCTATTGTGGAGGTATCTTTATGGATTTCTGTGGACTTCTCTAGCACTTTGCTTCTTCCTATTCTCATGTGGTCTTCATTTATCATGGTCTCTTATTCCTTGTTCTCCCTCTCTGTTCTTGATACAGCTGGGATCTCCTGCTCCCCTAAGCTCTCTTTCCCTCGACCTTTGCCCTTCATTTCCCCCACCCATGAGGAAGCTCAAATGGCTGAAAGACATTTAAGGAATTGCTCAACATCCCTAATCATCAGTGAAATGCAAATCAAAATGACTCTCAGATACCACCTTACACCTGTCAGAATGGCTAAGATCAAAAACACTGAAGACAGCTTATGCTGGAGAGGATGTGGAGCTAGGGGAACTCTTCTCCACTGCTGGTGGGAATGCAAGCTTGTACAACCACTTTGGAAATCAATATGGTGCTTTCTTAGAAAATTGGGAATCAATCTCCCCCAAGACCCAGCTATACCCCTCTTGGGCATATACCCAAGGAATGCTCAATCATACCACAAGGGCACGTGCTCAGCTATGTTCACAGCAGAATTATTTGTAATAACCAGAACCTGGAAACAACCTAGATGCCCTTCAACTGAAGAATGGATAAATAAAATGTGGTGCATATATACAATGGAATACTACTCAGCAGAGTAAAACAATGACATCATGAGGTTTGCAGGCAAATGGATGGATCTAGAAAAAATCATCCTGAGTGAGGTAACCCAGACTCAGAAAGACAAACATGATATGTACTCACTCATAGGAGGATACTAGATGTAAAACAAAGATGACTAGACTGCTACTCACAACTCCAGGGAGGCTGCCTAGAAAACAGGACCCCAAGAAAGACACAGGGATCACCCAATGACAGAGAAATGGATGAGATCTACATGACTAACCCTAATATTTTTTAAGAAAATTTATTTAAAATCCAAACCGGTGGTACTCAGCTCTGCCTTCCAAATTGGTGGCATAATTCAGAGCAGTGAAGAAACTGAATTTGTGTTCTATTTCTATTACAGGGATTGTGGAGTGAGGGAAAGGCAGAGATGGATATTTCTAAAGCTCAGCCAAGGGAGTATTTGGCCCATTCTTTAACAAAGCATAGACTAATAATATGTGGGGGTGGCTGCTCTCTTAGGCAGAGATGCACATGGCTAAAAGACATTGTATAATATTGTGACAGGAATAGGATTTTTAGCAGAACTCTGAGACGACAAACTGAATAATCAGGATGCTTTAGAACAGCATAGCTAAAACCCATGGGGACAGATCTAGTGGTGTGCCTCAGCTGGCAGAGTGCTTGCCTAGTACACGTGAGGCTCCAGTTCAATCCCCGAGCACTGTGCAAACTGGGTGTGGTGTACACATGGAATGTCACTACTTGGGAGGCGAAGGCAAGAAGTTGAGAGGCAAGAAGATTGAAGGCCATTCCTGGTTACAGAGCACGTTTGAAACCAACCTGAGCTACATGAGGGCCTGTCTCTAAAGAAAAAATGAAGGGGTGTCCTGTGTATTTTATAAAGATAAAATGGCTGAGACTCACATTTAGGCCTTGCTGTGGCATAAACGCAAAGCTTAGGTGAAGTCAGCTTCATATACACATACACAAATGTCTTCAGGGAATAGAGATTTTAGGCTTATGGAGAGAGAGAGAGCAGGAGTGAGGCGAATGAGCAAAAGGGCAAGAATGAGAGTGTGTTCGAGAGCAGAGCAGCTATTCAAGAACAACTATGGGAGAAAAGATAATACAAAAGATACTAACACTTGTGAGAGCAGAAGCATGAAGCCAGAGTTGATCGGGACGAAAGGAGGACTTCTATCAAACAGCAAAGTACATAGATCCTAAAATTCTCAGAGTGACATAAAAGGCATTGTTACTGCTTTTTAATGTCTTTCTGCTGCTAATGAGTCCACAACAAAGTGGGGTGTCATTTAGGAATGTTTTAGTTCATATAATAGGAAGCACAACTAACACTGTATTAAGCAAAAGCTTCATGTAACAAGAGCAGAAATTCTGGGATTATTTTTTCAACCTCACCTTGGTTTTTGAACTTTGTTGACATGGTGTGATTCTCTGACATTTTCTCCCTTGAATGTATAGAGTGGCTTTCACAGTCCTGTGCAAGCCAATCTCTAAAGTACAATCTAGGGAAACAAGGAAGAAAAGTATTCTTGTATTGGGAGAATATTGGGATCACCCAGGAGACTTTATTTCTGTCCAGCTATGTCTCTCATTCCATCACAAATATATGAGGTTAGGGGTAGGCAAGTACATATGTGTGTCCTCTTCCTCTTCCTGCATATGTATGTGTGTGTATACATATATGTTTAGGTGTGTGGGTACAGATGCATGCACAGTTGAGTCTGTGCATGTATGTAGAGGCCAGAGTTTGATGTTGGATGTCTTCTTACCCCATTTTCCACTTTATTTACTGAGGCAGGCTCTCTTGCTGATACCACAGCTTACGAATTTGACTAGTCTAGCTACCCAGATTGTCCTGGCGATTCCTTGTATTTGCTTCCTGAGTGTCAGAATAAAACAAAACAAAACAAAAAAGCTGCTATACCCATTCAGCTTTTACTCCAATGCTAGGGATTGCGAACTCAGGTCCTCATGCTCAAGTACTTTACCCACGGAGCTCTCACTTTATCACTTTAGCTCTTCTTCTCTTCTTCTTCTTCTTCTTCTTCTTCTTCTTCTTCTATCATCATCATCATCATCATCATCATCATCATCATTAGGATTTAATGTAGTCTAGGCAGGCCTTAAACTTGCTATGTGATTGAGGCTATCCTGGAATTCCTGATTTTCCCAATAGGTGTGTGCTACCATGCCCAGACTGTTTGATATTTTGAGACAGTGTCTTATGCAGTCTAAGCTGGCCTAAAAGTTGCCTAAGAACTTGGGCAATGTCTTTTTTATTATATAAAACAATTTTTAAATTTAAATATATTTTGATCATATTCTTCCCCTCCCCCAAGTCCTTCCAGACCCTCCCAACTCCCTACCGTACCCAACTTCAAATCCTTTCTCAAAAAAAAACCCAGCAACCCAATGCAACAACAAAACTCCCAAAATCAAGAAATAAAACACTCCCTCAAAAAGAATAAAATAAAACAAATAAAAGCACACATACAAAAATACCTATGGAATCCATTATATGTTGGTCAACTGTTCCTAAACATGAGTCCTTCCTTGGAGAGGTTGATATACCCAATGTCACTACAGTTGGAGAAAACTGATTTTTCCCTCTTCCAGGAGGTATAAATGACAGTTCAATTGTTAACCTTTACCCTAGTGGCTGGATTTCCATTCATTCATTCATTCATTCATTCATTCATTCATTTTAAAATATAAGAAAATAAAATAAAAACTATCACATTGAAGTTGGACAAGGTAAACCAACAAAAGGAAAAGAGCCCCAAGAGAAGTTACAAGAATCAGAGACCCACTCATTCAGACTCAGGAATTCCATACAAACACTAAATTGGAAGCCATGACCTGGTGTAGACCCGTGCAGGCCCTGTGCTTGCTGCTTCAGTCTCTGTGAGTTGATACGCACCTTGCTCATGTTGATTTAGAGGGCCTTGTTCTCCTGATGTCCTCCATCCCCCCCCCCTTACACCCTTTCCACCTCCTCTTCTTCGGGGTTCCCTGAGCATTGAGGGGAGGGATTTAATGCAGACATCCCATTAGGTCAGAGTGTTCCAAGGTCTCTGACACTTTGTACAATATCTAGCTGTGGGTCTCTATATTTGTTCCCATCTGCTGCAGGAAGAAACTTCTCTGATGATAGCTGAACAAGGACTTGAATTAATGGTACTCTTCATGCCTCTGCCTCTTCAGTGCTGAGATTACAGGTCTATACCACCATGCCTGGCTTACCTTAATTTAATCTTAGGAACCTTGCCATGAAGTGGAAAGCTGCTGCTCTTTTTAAAAATCCAATTAATTTAAAAAAGAAAACATATAATGCAGTCTGTCCCTATCTAAGATTTTCAAACTGCTTTCACAGATCAGAAAATATATCAAGTCAATGGTGAGGATAATTTTCTTTAAGACTTATGGAAAGTAAATGCATGCAGTTTATTTTGTTCATAGAATTCAATATCACAAAGAAAAATAGTACTGGTAGGGATGGTAAAGGAGAAGGCAAAGGGGTCATTTTTCAGAAGGCAAATTCTTTGGCTTACATTATTTGCAATTTTTTCAGCTTGGGGGAGGAGGGATTTGTGGCTATTTTGTATTCTAACTACACTTAAATAGCCTAGAAATCACTTTCAGGGTAAGAAGAAAGATGGATATGAGAGTGCTTTGGAACAAGTGAAGTTGTATTCAGTGCATAAAGGCTACAGGAATTCAAATGGTAACCTTCTACCCCCTCACTTGGCTCTACATGCGGAGCAGAACATTTGGGGCTCATTCAAACATGATATTCAATTCAGATTTGTTCCATATGACATGCTCTCACTAGTAAATGCATGTTGAGTGCAATTGGTGAAGCTGTATCACTTCTTGCAGAATATTTGTTTGTTGTGTTTGGGGAGTGAGAAAGACAATAGATTAGAAGAGGGAGTCAGTTCATAGTTGATACAACTTCTCCAGAAGTTGTATTTATGACAAAAAGTCACTAACTGAAGAGTTGTTACATGACATATCTATGTACCTGGAAAGGGAGGATTGAGTGGACTTGATTGGTTTTTCATTAATTACAGTCACCCATTGAGAGTAGGCACATTGCCAACCGAGGTCAAATGAGTCTATTCTCATAGAGAAGGGTGGGGTGGTGGTGGCTATTGTGTAGGCTACTACACATGTCTGCCACGAGATATCTGTTCTCTTCCAAATTTCTTAGAAAAAATGCAAATATTTAACCAGGGGGGCATTAATAGGATGTACGTATAATTTTACTCACAGAATTAATAAGTCATTGTGGTTCCTATAAATACTGTACTGAAAGTAATTGATGGTTATCTGCTGATGCAAAAATTCTTCAGTATCTGAGAGACAGGTAACCCTCCACATCACAGAAAATGGAACAGTTGCATTGAAATTAAAGATACATTCACATAATTGTCCCCTTAAGTTATCCAAAGTGGCATGTTTCATTTTGCTCTCCAGCCTTGCAAGGCTATCATGACCATCTCTCAATGCCATCCATCATTAGCATGAGACAACTCCAGTCACTTTTTTTAATTAAAAAAGGCCTGCCCTTTATTTTCCTCATGTTAATGTTTTTTTAATTTAATTTTATTTTACAATACCATTCAGTTCTACATATCAGCCACGGATTCCCTTGTTCTCCCCCGTCCTGCCCCCCTCCCCTTCCCTCCAGCCCACCCCCCATTCCCACC
>CABHPH010158099.1:3902-53581 GCA_902168325.1 Peromyscus nudipes
AGCCTGGACTTGAGGGGCAGGAAGTGGGGTGTAGCTGAAAACTTACATGTTTTCAGTGTTATGAGGTCATTCAGTATGGCAGTGAGTAAGGCACTTCACCCCCAAGAAGGCTTGTCCCAAACTGCCTTTGGCCCCCTAGAGCCACCAGATCTGACTACCCCCTGCAGCCCAGCCCTGGGCTGTGGAGATGAATAGGGTGGAGGCAGCTCAGCCAAGACACTCCATCCCACCCCCTCTGGAAAGGCTCTCCTTTTGTCTCTGATCATCTCAGCTGCTGCTTTTTCACCCTGGGGACACTGTGAGGACTTTTAGCTCCCAGAGAAGAGCTGCATGCCGCAGGGTATGTCCTGGTTGGCAGTGCAGCCCTTGAGGTAGGACGGGCAACTAGAGCCGTCAAGACTGTCAGGAAACATCTCCCGTTGCCAACTGTTACCAGTACAGAGAGCAGTCTGGGTATGGCAGCTTTGGATGACTTGTTGTTTGCTTGTTTTTATTATTTTTGTAGGTGTTCATGGGCACACGTGTGAATGTGCACATGATATATGTGCACATGGAAGCCAGAATCAACTTTAGGTGTGTTCCTCAGAAGTCATTCAATCTTGGTTTCTGTTGAGATCTGGTCTTTCATTCATCTGACACTTACCAAGTGAGCCCCTGGGGTCTTCCTGTCTCTGCCTCCCCAGCACTGGGATTAGAAGCATGGTCACATGATCAGCTTTTTTTTTTTTTTAATTTTGTAATTTAATTTAATTTTTTTTTTTTTTTTTTTTTTTTGGTTTTTCGAGACAGGGCTTCCCTGTGTAGCTTTGAGCCATTCCTGGAGCTCACTTGGTAGCCCAGGCTGGCCTCGAACTCGCAGAGATCCGCCTGCCTCTGCCTCCCGAGTACTGGGATTAAAGGCGTGCACCACCAACGCCCTGCCAGCTTTTTTTTTTAAACCTGGGTTTTAGGTATCTAATGCAGGTCATCATGCTTGCATTGAAAGCATCTATCTACTGTGCTATCTCCCCAGCTTATTTGTTTCCTTTAGACAGGATTTTGCTATGTAACCCTGACTAGCCTAGAAGTCATGATCCTCCTGCTTCAGCCTCCCAAGTGCTGGGGTTACAGGCGTGAGGCACCATGCTGGGTTAGGAGGCCCGCTCTATCCTGTCTTCTCTGGCTGTGTGACTAGCGTCCGTATTACATCTTTGAAGTTTGATTTTTCTCGCTTGTAAAATGGAGCTGTAATCCCTTGCCCAGAGCCTCTGTCCTTGCTGGGGCTACAGTGTGCCATATGAGCATGAGGTTTGATCACAAGAATCCGTGCATCGAAAAGAGAGAGGGAGAGCCTCTCAGGCACTGAGCGATTGCTGGACCTGTGCCACATTCCCACAGAAGCTTCCAGAAAGTGAGCTGTCTGCCCTGGGTTTGGGCTGATGGCATACATGTGCAGGAAACATAAGCTACTGCATGGCCAGCCAAGGTAGCCACAGATGCTGTCTCAGGCCAAGAAGACACAGCACCCTGGAGAGGTCAGGGAAGGCTTCTGGGTGGACGCATCCTTCAAAGACTCTCCGTGAAGCCCCAGGTCAATGCTTGGTACATGGGATGGTGGCACCTGACAGACCTTGTTGAGGGAATGGATGACTCAGGCAGCCATTGTAGAGAGCATCTTTTTTTTCCTGGCATTTCCAGACCAGGTCCACATAGAGATCCCAACGAGTACTTCCCAGAATGAAACTTGGAAGGGAGGTAAAGAAGAAGGGGAGAGTGGAGGCAAAAGAGAAACATGCTGGGAACTGGGCAGTTTGGGGGGTGAGAGGAGAGTCCTGGGCCGACGTTTTGTTTTTGTCTGTTACAAAGTTTGGAAGAAAAGGCTATTGCCACTGGCTTTCTGGTTGACACTTTCAGATCTCATGTGGACGAATGCCATTTCCCCTGTCCTCATCCCTATCCTAAGGGACAGTTGTCTTCAGGTACATGTCCAAGCTCCACGGGATGCTGTTGTTGACTCTGGTCTAGACGCACACACTGGCTTCAGAGGGGCCGTGTGTAGAGTGCGGCCAGAACTGGGCTGGCAAGCTGGTATGGCACCCCTGGTCCTCTGCCTGTAACGAGGGACAAGTGTTCCCAATGGCCTGCCTCACGGGAATGGGTGATTCTGGGCACCCAGTGAGCAGGACTTGCGAGTCTCAGAGTCTGTCTCCATACTGGAGAAGGAATCAGGGACTTGGGTTTCAAGGCTCTTTCCACCTTGCACACCCTACTGGCTGCCCTCTGTTGAGAAGGAGGTGGTCTCAGGAGTGCCAGGGCAGTGGACACCGGGCTTCTGCCTCCCCTGAGAAAACCCCCCCCCCCCCCAGCTGCATGGTTGCTGTGGCTCCCTGGGGCGCTAGAGAGAGCAGTGTGTGTGTTAGAGACCTGCTGCAGGCTGAGGGTGAAACTGCATGTCCTGTGCTGAGTTTGTCCTAAAAGTCAGTTTGCAAGGACTCCTGGGTGGAATGACAGAGGCCTGGGGCAGAGAGGAGGGGACCCTATGCTTGAGAGGGTTCCGTGGATGGAATTTTCTGGGGGAAATCTGCACACTTATGTGGCAGAAAAACCAGGAAGCATGGTTGAATTAGTTACTTTCTCACTGCTATGACCAAGTACCCCTCAAGAAGCAACTTGAGGGAGAAGGCTTTCGCTTGGCTCACAGTTTGAGGGTGCAGCCCGTCACGGCAGGGAAGGTGTGACAACAGGAGTGTGAGGTGGCTGGTCACATGGTGTCACACTCAGAGAGTGGAGAGTGAGCCGGGAGTTGGGCTGGGCTACACAACCTCAAAACCAGCTCCCACCCCATCCCCATCACCCTCTTCTTCCAGTGAGCTTCCCCTTCCTGGAGGTTCCATGACACTCTAAATGACATCACTGGCTGAGAAACACAAGCTCAAACACATGAGCCAGTGGGGAACATTCCACATTCAACCCGGTGAAAAGAAAAATGCAGAAGCTAAAAGAGGAAGCCCTCTGGGATGGGTTGGACATGACTACACCCCTGAATGTACAGCAGCCCAACCAGTCCATGCTCACACCTTCCCCACACAGGGCTGGCTCTGCCCCCACTTCTTGTGTGGGGAGCTCCAAAAGCCGTGATGGGGGTCACCAGGGAGATTCGTCCTGAAGGGAATCACAGCTCCCAAGGTACCCTCAGACTCAGGACTTGTACTTTTAACATATGTTTGTTAAACTGCAAAAATATATGAAGTAAGATCTCAGTTGATTATGACAAGCTAATACCTGGAAGAAGCCAAGGGTCTTCCAGAGGTCAAGCTGAGGCTCAAGGAGTCTTGGTGATACTGGCATTTGATTATTAGCTGTTTCCTGCTGTGAATTTCTTGTGTGCTATTGTAGCTTTTCCATCATTCATTGGGCACCATTTCCCCTCTACTAAAGGAATATTTAGATAACCTGTGCTGACAGCGATGCTCAGCCAGTACCCCAGTTCAAGCCTCCCTGTAATTATCGTCATTGGCAGCATCTGGCCAGGTCCATCCCCAGATGGAGGAAGTACGTTATCAGAGATACCTCTGTACTCTCTAAGAACAGACTTAAGTGTCCAGACTACCTGTTTGAGAAGGCCTGGCAAATGTGCTAATTAAGCTTAACTTTCTTCTTTCCAAAGTCTTCTCTCTAGTTTTAGATTCACCCTTAACAATTAATTCAGAAATAAAGGGTTCCAACTTACAGGCACATCCAGCTGTGATGGAAGTTGCCTAGCCAAGTTGCCTAGTGACCAAGCACACTCACCAGAAACAGTGGGAGCAGAGATAGTTTGGAGAAATAAGGGTCAAAGGGATAAAAAGGCAGTTTTATTTTCAGAGGTGAGGAGACAGAGAGGAGAAAAGAGAATGGAAGAACTAGATGAGTAAGAACTGGAGAGGAATGTACTGAGATGGGGAAGAACTAGATTGAAGGGCTAGAAGAGAGTACTAGAGGAACGAGATGGAAGATCAGGAAGGACCAAATGGGGAAGAACAAGATGAGGAAGAACAAGACGAGAAAGAAGGAGATGGGAGAGGAGCTGATATGGGAAAGAACTAGATGGATGAGAACCTCAATGGGACGGAACTAAGATGAGAGAATTAAGATAAAACTTAGAGGACGGCCGCTAAATGTAGAGAGAAATCAGGCAAGGAAGGAGCTAGGCTTGAGTACAGAACTGAAGCTGTGTAGATAGGATTTTATCCCAGAGGAATAAAGCAAATGGACTAAGAGCTCGGTGTGCTGAGATTCATTTCCCGAAAATAGTCCTCACCATTTGTAGTTTCTCCTCTGAGTCCCTGGGAAGTATATTATTAAGGCTGGTCCATTTGATAATATACAAGAGAATGTGTGCCAGTTTCTTTCCTTTACTCATTCGTTCATCATCTTCTCAAGGAATCGTCAGGGCTGAAGCATGCTGGTCCTCTGGTCCAGGCCCCTCTGTCTGTGCATGAGTCTGAAATGAAATGTAGCTGAGGAAGAGCAGATGTGGGTGGGACGCCAGGCAGAGGTGTGTTATCTCCTTCTTTTTGCACTGTAATCAAATGGCTAACAGAAGGTGACCTGAGGAAGAAATGGTTTATTTTGTAGGTACAGTCCACCCTGGAGGAGGATGGGGGTGGGAGAACATGGTGGTGGTGCTGTTCAGACTGGGCTGGCAGGAGTGTGAGGCCAGGGACAGGAGAGGAACCAGTTGGGGCCATAAGCCTCAAGGCCCGCCCCTTAGAGATCCACTTCCTCCAGCCAGGCCACAGGTCTCTACTGGTCTATAACCTTCCAAAACAGCACTACCAGTTCAGGGACCAAGTATTTAAACATAGGAGCCTGTGGTGAGCGTTTTTACATTCAAACTGTCACAAAAGAGGACTTAGGTTCTCAGCGTTATCCTTAGTTGAGTTAAGGAACACATGGCAAGTGTGTGGATGTACCCCTTACTTGAATACTTCCTGTAGTTTATACTCATGACACTTGTTAGAAGTAGGTAAGCCCTCTTTACCAGCCACAGACTGAAGCCAGAAAAGCTCACTACTTTGTCAGGCCCCCTGGCCTTCAAGGCAGAGTTAGAATGGAGCCAGGAATGAGGCCAATTCAGGGCAATCATCTCTATGCCCATACAGCAAGGGGCTACCCCAGGGACCACACAACCCTGATAACAGAACTCTATGTGCACCTGATGAGTACCACCGGCCTTTTGGAAGGACCGGGCTCTGCCTTGCTCATTGGCCTTCCTGAGTGTGCTCATGGCTGGCACTGCTGATGAGACCGAAATAGATTAATTGGTAGGTAAGGCCCAGAGGAACATACTCGAGGGCATAAATCAGAGGTGGCAACTGGTAGCTGCAGTCTAACTCCCCAGAGACATGTGTTTGGTCCTTGTGGTATTTCTCTCTCTCTCTCTCTCTCTCTCTCTTTTTTTTTTTGGTATTAGCTTTAACATTTCTAAATCAGGTGGTTTTATTTTTAGCGCTAGAGTTTTGGCTTTTCTTGGAAACTGGAAGTGCTTGCCAGCAAAAGATGGTATTTCTTCCTGACCCCAAAACTGAATAGTAGCAGCCCTAGTTAAGTGACAGTGGCATTCTGTCACCACAGACCCCATCAATCCGCAGAGGCGCTGCCATTCGTTTACTTGCCTGACCCCAGAAGGAGATGTGTGTACTGTCTCTTCACGGACCTTGTGTTCACAGAAACTGCTTCTCAATTAAAGCAAAGCCTCCTTACCTATGTATTACAGACTGGGCTGTTGTTGATTCACTCAACAAACACTTAGAGAGCAGCTCTTCTATGTTTGTCCTTGTCCTGCACATTACTAAGATATGAATATTTATATCTTTATAATGAATATTTATAAGGATATTCATGAAAGTATGAAGAGACAAATCCTTGCTGTTGAAGCATTTATACATTCTAAGATTTGTTTATTAGGTATATAGTATTCTGTCTACATGTATGCCTGCACGCCAGAAGAGGGCACCAGATCTCATTGTAGATGGTTGTGAGCCACCATGTGGTCGCTGGTAATTGAACCCAGGACCTCTGGAAGAGCAGCCAGTGCTCTTAACATCTGAGCCACCTCTCCAGTCCCCGAGGCATTTATATTCTACCTAAACTGAGACCTATGCAAAGCTCTCTGGGAGAAGTCACAGTGGAACCTTTGAGCATGTCACCTGAAGTACAAAAGGGTTTTCTGTAGATGGAGCCAAGCAAACAGACGGGGAGATCAGCTGGGTCACCTGCAGGGCCAGACACAACATCATAGTCACTGGAGTCCTTACATCAGGGAGCACAAAGTCAAAGAAGGAAGTACACACGTGGAGACTGAGGTCAGAGGTCAGAGAAGAAGTCAGCTTCCTTGCAGGCTGGGGAGCAAGGAGAAGGGGTGGGGGGTGGGGCGGTAGGGCTTAAGGCAGCTCCATCAGCTAGAGGTGAAGATATGCCTTCTTCCCCTGAGCCTCCAGGAGGAAGACAACTAACACTCAGATTTTATTTCTTTATTCTGAAATTTTGATACTTTTATGTGTGCAGGTGTTTTGCCTGCATGGATGTCTGTGCGCTACTCAGAGACCAGAAGAGTGTGTCAGATCTCTTACAACTGGAGTTACAGATGGTTGTGTGTGCTGGGAGTTGAACCTGGGTCTTCTGGAGAAGTGGCCAGTGGTCTTAACTGATGAGTCATTTTTCCAGCACACACCCCCCCACCCCTACACTAAGATTTAGCCTGCTGAAACAGAACTTGACTTTCAACATCAGAATTGTAAGATAATACATTTGTGCTGTTTTATGTCACCAAGTTAGTGGTGACTGGTTGTGACAGCAGTAGGAACAAATACAGGAAAGGAATCACTTTTTCTGGGGTCAAGAGGAGGAGTGGTTTAGGAAAGAGGATATATTTGAATTGGGTTTTGAAGGATGGGTAGGAGTTTGCCAGGGATGGAAAGCAACTCATGCATAGAGGAGAAGACGTGTACAAGGTCATAAAAACACAGTGAGGATCCCCAGGGTGGCTATTTGTTGGATACTGTGGTCAGAACATACAGTTTCTGTGGTACTCCAGGGAGGACTTGTCTGAAGGCAACTGGCAGGCTCGAAGCCAGGGCGACAGCGTTCAGTGTGCACCTGGCAAGAATGAAAAGCCAGGCTTGCCTTGCTTGATGGTGTACGGTAAATGTTAACGCCAGCACTCTGGGAGAAGGGGTGGCGCTCCCTCGGGTCGGTTTGCAGATGCTCCCCTTGCTGCTAAGTGGATGTGACTAACGACAGTCGAGCCGAGGTGGACAGGGCATGTCGTTGGACAGTTTCCACTACGGAATCTCACCAAGAGCACAGACCACAGTGAGACCTAGCAAGATCACAAGAGAGTGACTGAGTATTGACGCCCTTCAGTTTTACCTGACTTACTCAGTTGTAAGTCTGTGTAACTTGATTTTGTGCATTGATCTGTACTGGTGTGTGGCGGGGGGGGGGGCGTGTGTGTGCGTGTGCGTGTGTGTGTGTGTGTGTGTGTGTGTGTGCACGCACATGCATGTACAGGCCAGAGATCAGCCTCCAGTTTTGAGACAGAGTCTCTCAGAACTTGGAGCTCACCTATGAAGTTAGCCTAGAAAACTTTAGAGCTGGGTGAGCCGTTCCTATATCCCACCGCAGAAGCTTGTCTAAAACACTAGGTAGAAAAGACCTAGGATTCCAGGCTCAGCCAGGTTTAATGACCCTCACACTCACCTACCTGGGCAAGGCAGAGCCAATCCCAGAGCCTGAGAGAGGTCCTGACCCTTCACTTCCTCTGAGCATCCCTTGGGGGCCCTGCCCTTTAGGGGGGCTCTTGGAACTTGGCATACCATGTGGACTCCAGAGATGACTCACATCACCCTGGCGTGACTGACTCAGGGAATCGTCTCTGGACAGCTAGGCACAAAGGGAACTGGCTAAGATTTATTTCTGCTTGGAGCTAAGTAGGAGGCTCAGATACTTTCCTGCCATTCCTGATGCCTTTGAACTGTCTTGGGTTGAGCAATCACACATATTTCCAAGAAGGAAAAAAACGTTTTCAAGCGGACTTCTTTTTTAAAATAAGAACCGCTGAAGTGAACAAGCTGGAGAGGAAACCCGGAGAGATGTTTTGGCTTATTTCCTGTCATGGTGGGGGAGGGGAAGTGGGAGCAAGGAGGTCTGGCCCAGGCCTGAGCAGTCTTCAAAGGCCAGGGGATCTAGAGTTCGGATAACCAGGGCTGGCCCAAGCCTCCTTGTGCTTCAGTGGCATTCCCACCCAGGACTTTGTAAGTATCAGGGCAGGAGTGAACAGGACGTCGGTCCTGGTGGGCACGGACATGATGGTGTGCCTGGGTTTGGAGGTGATTGACAGCTTGCCCGAACAAGTGGATGGACAACTGCATCGCTGAGTCCTTCTCAAGGCAGCCCTAGGTCTGGGACACCGAGACAACTGGGCTGTCCCAATCTTGGGATGTCACGGCCTCCAGAGCGTGTCCACAGGCATGGTCTATTTTGACATTCCAAGGAGCTACCTCTTTGGCTGGGGGGGGGGTCTCCTCCCTAGAGTTCTGTCTGGGAAACAGGCCCAAGACTGCAGACTAGGGACTGCTCACCTCCCAAGAGAAGCAGGGAGCAGGTCCCTCAGGGACTGCCCAGCATCAGCACTGTCTCTGCTTTCCCCTCACCCCATCATCCTGAGGAAGGAGGGTTGCCCCTACCTGAAATGGTGCCTCCCCACCCTTTTCTTTCTCTCCCCTCCCCCATCTATTCACATTTAATCACGAAAACCACAAAGAGAGCAGTTGCCACGTGAGCTCACTTTGTGAGAAAGACACAGAATAAGCCTCAGAGAACTTAGGAAGTTTGCTCGGCCACACTGTGAATAAGTCTGCTTTTCTTAATCGTTTCCAAGTTGTACCACATATTGATAAATCCTACTTGTTGTTACTTATCTGTGAGTTTTCATACAGCCTTTCTATACTCATCCTTCTTCTTGATTTAACTCTTAGGTTTTTGTTTGTTTGTTTGTTTTTTTGTGGAACTGAGGATCGAAGCCAGAGTTTCATGCTAGCCAAGCACTCTACCACCAAACTATACCCCTATACATTCCTGTATTTTTCATGTCAAGACAGGGTCTCACTAAGCTGCCCAGGTCACCCTTAAATTCACTCTGTTGCCCAGGTGGATCTTGAGCCATCTTTTGTTTTCTGAGCCCTTTCCATTCTGTCTGAGATTGACAAGGCAGAGCCAAGTCTCTTCCTCTTCCTACACACACACACACACACACACACACACACACTCTACATACATACACAAGAGGAGGAAGGCCCTGGGAGAGGTGACTCAGCGGCACTCTTGTCTTGGGGAACTCTCTCCCACTCCCTACACAGCCAACATGTTGGTCCCAGACTCTCCTAGTGTGGCCTGGCCCACTCTGAGCAGGGCTTGCTCACTAGAGACTCCCAGGAGTAGGCATTGTGGACTACAGAGGTGGTGTTGAGGGGACAGTCCTGGGGAAATGTCTTCAAGGTATTCACATCCCCATTTCTACCTTCTCCATCCATCCTTACTCCTCATTCTCCCCAGCGACCCAAATACGCTTTCAGGAGAGTCAGGGAGCCCACTGTCGGACCGATGGTGTGAGTGTTCATTCATGCATCCACTTGTCCAGACAACCCAAGTCTGAGTGTGGCAGGCTCTCTCCTGGGGGGTGGGGGAGGTGGTCACCTGTTGCTTGTACATGGAAACCTTTGGGACTCACCATTACCACAGGGGTGGCAGAAATAACTGGGGCTTTGAACCAGACAGACCCAGGACAAGCCACGGCACAGACCCACAGTTGGCCATGGCGTAGGCTGGGACTGATGACAGCACAGACCAGGACACCCCCGGCCCTGTGCCCTCTTCCTCAGCCCAGTAATGTTTGCCGAACGCCTCTCAGACCACCTCCTGAAGCCAGTGGCTGTGTGGGAGTGTGGGCACGCCAGTGGTTGTAGACCTCATAGCTCCTGTCATATCTAAGGCTCATTTATCTACTGGTGCATACAGGGGAGAAGCCCTGGCCAGGCTGAGGTCCCTGTGTGATTCTGAGCAACTGGGATAAGCAACATAGTCTTGGGGCTTTGCTCAGGTTTTCGTGACCGAGGCTGGGAGAACTCAGATGCCTCTTCAAAGCAGGCATGGAAAGTTCCAGAGAGCATGCTGTGTGTCTGCATGTTGCAGGAATTCACTCTGCTAACCCTTACACCAACCGTAAAAGTAGGCACCATCACCTTCTTTTTATAAATGAAGAAGTGGAGGCTAAGGTAGTCCAGCAGGGTAGAGCTGGGAGATTTGCAACTGGATCTGCTGAGCTCTTGGATTCTCAGGTAGACCGGGTTCACTCAGGGTATAGGAAACAGGTCTGCAGTTGGCCAGGCCACAGAGTCTCTGCCCAGTACCTCAGGCTCATCGAGGTCATCTGAGGACTTTCTCCAAGGCCACCCAGGGGGAGGGAAGAAAGAGGATCCTCTCCTGTGAGAGGGACCATGAGTAGAAGGGAGACTAGAAGCTCTGCTCTCACATTGGCTTGCCTCCTGCCTCGGCCAGCCTCAGGAGCAGGGGCTCACGGACCTCTTCTGATGCTGGCCTTCCCAGGCTATGGCCTTGGTCAAATCCCCACCTTTCTCTCAGCTTCAACACCCCTTCTACAAGAGTGAGAGCAGGTGAAACAGCCTCCTGCCCCTCTGGATTTGTAGAGGGGCTGAGAGAGATGCGTGCATAGTTATTCCAAACAGTCTCCTGCCTCAGCCCTTTGCCCAGAGAGAGGCTAGGCTGGATATTAATAGCAGTCTAATCACACTTGCATTCTTTGGGTGCTAAATGAAAGCAAAAATCCCAAGAACAAAACCCTCCCTTCTGAGAAGACTGAGTCACCCCAGTGAGGTCCATGAGGCTGGCTTAACCCCTTGCTTTCCACAAGGGCCTTTTGGCTCTTCCCCTGAGGTCTAGCTTAGCAGAGCCAGTGAGAACCACACAACATGCAGGCCATGCTCCTGGGACACCGTGGCTTCAAGTGAGGGGTTTGATCTTTTGTGAGCAGGTCACAAGGCGTTGAGAGAGAGGCCAGCAGGCTTGGCCCCACAGGGACCTACAGAGTCAGGCAGATATACTGGGCATGCCTGCCACTGCAATTTCTGGGTGACGTCTTCAGGCCTCTGTCTTCTGCCAAATGGAACTAATTGTATTACCAGTGCTGTGCTCCCATTGCCACTGCCCAGGGAGGCCGAGAGCACTGTGGATATTTCTGTATAGACTATTCATGTCTTCCCCCGACTCCTGAAGACAGCCTGGTGCTTGCTGAGGCCAGGCAAGCCACTGGGACCTACCAGGTGGGCTGAGTTTCCTTTGTCTAGCATTGATACTTCAAGTTCCCTGGGACAATGAGCACAGGAAGGCCCCATGGCTGCTGGGAATAGAATGAAGGTATGTGGCCTCTGTTGCCAGAGCCCTCCTGCCCTCCTGCCCTCCTGCCCTCCTGCCTGTCCTCTGACAGCCCACAGTGTTCTGAGGTAGCTCTTTATGGGACAGAGCCTATACCTTGGACCTAAGTGTGTGGCTTCTGGGCATGAATGGGTCAATGAACAAGTCTCTGCACAGTTGTGTGACTGAACAATCGAGAAGTAAGGCCAATGAATGGGCTGCTGCCTCCCCCTATGAATGAACACGTTGTCACACCACATACTAGGGGCATGAAACCTCAAGCTGGGCAGGTACAAATGGGTCACAGCTCACGTTTGGAGGTCAGAGGACATCCTCAGATGTCAGTTTAGTCTGCCACCTTGTTTGAGCAGGAGCTCTTCTTTGTGCTACTCACAGCAGGCGAGGTGGCCTACCAGCCTCTCGAATTTTCCTGTGTTCTCCTCCCATCTTTCCTTAGGAGCAATGGGATTCCAGATGCCTGCTGTCATGTTCAGTCTTATGTGGGCTCTGGAGATTTGAACTCAGGTCCTCACACTTGTGTGGCAAACACTTTATCCATTGAGTCATCCCCCTAAACTGGGCTCCTTCCTTTACCCTCAAAAGACAATTGGCCTGACAGCCCAGGGTTCAGTGTTCCCTCTTCTCCATGCCTCTGGGAGTTTATACCCTGGCTCTACCTGCTGGAGAGGGGCTTGCACAAGGCTCTTTGGCTGTACCCTGGGTAAGAGAGAAGATGATGCCTTTGGACTCAGACTTACCAGCTACACAGCTTTACTGATCGTCTCTGAGTCTCGGTGCTTTATCACATTAAATGAAAGTAATAAAACTTACATCAAAGGGCTGTGGGTGGGGGTAGCTCAGTGGCAGAGCCCTTGCTTAGCATGCTCAAGGCCCTGGGTTCAATTCCCAGTATTGCACAAAAACAAAACTAAATAAACACACACCCTGTCTCATAGGGGTTAAGAATGAGGATAGCACTTGACCATGCACAGTGGTGTGGGATACTTAGTAGGGAAACTGATGTATGGATGACGAAGGTATGTTATTTTGCTTTCTTTCATGAAGTGGGCAAAATATCTTAGGATGGTTTGGGGATGTCTAGCCTCTTCATGTACACAAATGACTGGATGATTATCCTCGCAGAGGCTCTTGGGTAGTTTGCCTTAAGTACAAAGGTAACTGAACCCTGTCTTGTTTGTTTCTCCTCTCCATGCCTCAGTTTTCTTTCCTGTAAAATGGGCTAGGTTCTGTTTAATTGTTGGTAAGAGTCCAAAGAGCTGATTGGTTCTTGGCATGACTCACTTAACCTGACCTGGCTGGAGAAGCATCAGGAAATATTTGGAAGTGGATTGAAAAGGAGGCAGGGAGACAAACATGACTCAGTGTTCTCTCCTTTTATGGGCTGGCACTCAGACCATGGCTTCCTGGAGGTTGTATTCCAAACTGTGCCCTGATGGATGTGAGGTCCACATGCCCATGAGCCCCCGCAGACCCCCCAGATGTGAGTTACCCTGCCGGCTGGACTGGTTTTTGCCTTGCTATTTTAAGCAGTGAGTTTATAATAATGGGTGGGAAAGCACACCGAGCCCAAGCAGCATGGGAATGGCTCGCAGCGGGCCGCAGGGGCTCCCCTGGAGGGCTGCAGGGGCTCCCCTGGAGCCGCACGGACTCCATCTTGTTCAGCTGTGGGACTGCAGCCAGCCTTCATCTTGCTGCAGCCAGCAACTCCAGGTTTGTCTGACCTTGTTCATGAGGTTTTATTTCTGGCCAGGGGCTGGCAGAGGTCTTTCTTCAAGAGAGGGGAGTGCAGGCTTGGAAATGGGATATTTCTGGTATGGCTTTATAATCCTAGGATCACTGAACGAACCCTGGGCTGGGAGCATCCTTGTGGCTGGTTGTGACTAGTAAGAGTCCAGGACTTCGGAATTGGAAAAGGCCACTGCCGTGGCTGGAATTCCCATGACCCCTTGAGCCAGCCAGTATTGAACGTCTCCCAGGAACAGGAAACTCTTGACCTTGACGAACACTGTCCTGCATCTTTAGTTGGCTCCAGACTCTAGAAAAGGTTCCTCTGCCTTCTCACTTGGCCATATATACCTGTCCTTTGGAGACCCCAGGAACACATGACGACCTTTTAGATATTGGAGAAGAGATTGCTTTCCCTTGCAGCTTCTCTGGCCCGGGCTAAAGTCTCGAGTTCTTAAACACAGATTCTTGTCCTCCTAGGATCTTCTCTTTTCTGAACAGGTCTTGTTTGTCTGAATCCTTGTTTTACAGTACACAGTATGCTTTGTATAGATTAAGACCCAAGCGGAGAGTGGAATGGCTGCCTCCCACACTTTGGAAACTGTTCCTGTTAAGATAGGTTGGACTTGCAGGGGTGAGGCAGTGACATTACCTGAGAAAGTGAGCCAGCTTGCTGTCACCCTCAACTACCCCTGTTCCAATGCAATCCCCTCTGCACCGCTGCTGCCACTGCTGCTGACATTGGTGTCTCAGGAAAGATGATGAAAGTTCCCAGAGAGCTCATTTTTGGGGGACCTGATGTTCAGTTTCTTTATTCAGTAGTCTCTGGGGATGGAAGACACAGTGGTCTGGCCCCACAGCTCTTAGTCTCTTAAGTCAAGATAAATCTGTTTGGAGCCCAGCCCAATGTGGCTTCTTTTCTGTCCACTCATCTACCCTGCTCAGCCCCGGGCTATTCTGCAAACAGATAAGCTCCATTCGAGTGTCTATGTTATGGCTCAGCTCAAACACCCCCTGTAACAGCCGTTACTAAACCACATCGCGCTCCCCGTCTGCATAGTTAGGGGCTCTTTAATTCCTCCTTTTGCAGTGTTTATGCCGATCATAGGTTTTCAGCTGTCTCCCAACACTGGACTCAAGACCCACCCCATGAGGGCCCAGACTATACCCTCTCTCTCTGTGTCACAGCACAGGTCATAGGCCTAATAGAAAAAGTTTGTGAAGAAAGAATGAATGATTCAGTCAGACATGGCACATACCTGGAATCCCAGCACTTGGGATGTGGAGAAAAGAGAATCGTTCAGCCTCAGCTACATAATGAGTTCAAAGCAAACCTGGGCTACATCAAACCCTGTCTTAAGCCATAAAAAAAGGGGGGGAAAAAATCAGTGTGTGAATGGTCTAGTTGAGATGAGATTTCCAAAATGACCAGCAGGGGTCGCCCCAAATGCTTCAATGCTGAGTGGGCTATCTATTGGGGTAAAAGACAAAAGCCACGACAGTGCCCCCTTTGACAGCTCCTGTACTAAATGTCTCCAATTCTTTAAACACAAACATGGTTTAAATTATTTAGACCACCAATTTTTGATGGATCTTTGGAATATTCATAACGAATCAGACACCTTCCCTGCTTTGGAGACCGGGGTCCAGAGGGTGGTGTGTGACTGGGGAGGGGAGGCTGATGTCAACCAGCACTCTGGTTTAAGGAACTTTCCAGGCCCTCTCTGTGGGACAGGAAGGATATCTTCTGTCATGGAAAGCAGCAGAGCTTTCTGGCTTTTCCTATAGGCTCTAGCAGTCAGCAACCATGCACTGAGGAGCTGGGACACAGTTGTTACTCAGTTAATGGCATTGTCTTTTGTTCTCCCCATGAGGAGGAAGCAGACCGCAGGAAAGGGTGTGTGGTATAGTGGGAAGAGCCGTGGCCGCCAATCAAGAAGACCTGGGTGCAAGCACTTAGTTTTCCGTGTGACTCAGGACAAGTGGCTTCCACCCTGAGAGGCTCTTCCCGCACCTATAAAATGGGACTATCGATGCCTACCCTCATCCAAGGCCATCCCAAGTGAGCTTGACAATGGCAATCATGCAGCCGGTAGGAGCTCGATAGATGGCGTACAGATGGCCTCTGATCTCAGCGAAGTGTCCTCCCTCAGCTATAGCTTTGAGGAGCTGAAATGTTTCTCTTCTGGAATAGATGTGTTTACTGTAAGGACCAAATTAGATGCAAAAGGTCACTCTTGCCTGTGTAAACAAAGCCAGGGAGCAGGAGGCAAAGCGATTCCCAATGCCCGCTCCCAGCCTCGCCTCGCCTCGCCTGACCTCCGGGGTGGATGTAAAACCAAGCAGCTGATCTGTGGCTCTTGGATCCTGGAAATGGAACCTAGCTGGGGACAGGGATGGAAAGGATTTTGACTTGTCCTTTTGGCATCTCCCCAGCCTGCGGAGCGCAAGCCTCTTGGAGCATCTTTGGGGTTGACACAGCAGAGGTTCCAGGCACACACAGCCACTCCAGCTAGGAGGCTGCCATGCCCCACATTCCTGAGGATGAGGAGCCCCCTGGAGAGCCACAGACAGCTCAGACCCAAGTAAGTGCCCCTTCCTGCCCATGGCTAGCCTGGCTGGGGGCCAAGCTGAGCATTCTGGGCTGAGGCCACCGCTTTCAAGCTGGCCACAGAGTGCAGGAACAGCAGTGCAGGCTGCGGTGGGTGCCTGGGGAAGGTGTGTGGCTCTCTCTCTGGAGAATATGCTATCCTGAGTTCATTTAAGTGGCTGGGGTCCCGGAATCCTGAGTGTGGAACCATCTGGATAGTATATGACTAAGGCTTCATGAGATTTCAAACCACCTTGGCCCCGAATGTTCCCTTCTGCACTTGAGAAAGATGTAGAAGAGACAGGGTAGCAGGCATAGGCAAAGACTGCTTTGAAACCATCGGCTTCAAGTGAATATCGAAAGTTCACAGTAAAGGATAGGACAGGGTTTCAGTAAAAGTTTATAATAAAATATGATATGGTTTTTACAGTGTTTCTTAAGAGTATTCTCATTGAGGCAGGTATGGTGGCTTATGCCTGGAGTCCCAGCCTTCAGGAAACTGAGGTAGCAGGTCACTATGGGTTCCAGACTAGCTTAGGCTACAGACTGAGACCTTATCTCAAAAAACAAAACAAAATGAAAACCCAGACAAATAACAAAAACAATGGCAATAGCAAAGAACGTATCATTGAGGTTTTTTTTTTTTTTTTGCAAATTGAATTAAGAAAAGCTATCTTTAGCTATATATAATCATAAATTACAGGTTATATGTTTATTTTCAAATTGAACAAAGGATCAAGTGTTTTGGTGTTGATATGTATGTTATTTGTTTTGTTTTTGTATATGTAGTGTAGCATGTGTGTTCAGGTATGGGGAAGCCAGAGGCTGACGTTGAGTGCTTCTTCTATTATTCTCAACTTATTTTATGAGGCAGGGTCTCTCCCTGAGCCTGGAGGTCACCAATCCAATAAGACTGGCTGAGCAGAAAACCCTAGGAATCTTCTTGTCTGTTTCCCACGCTACCCCTGTCCTTTTTTACGTGGGTGCTAGAGATCCAAACTTAAATTCTCATGCTTCTATGGTAGAGACTTTCTGACTGGGCCATCTCCCCGGCCTCTGCTTATTTTTTTTCTATCAACCAAACAATGTGTTCACATGATACTACATTCTTCACATTTTATTTTATAGCAACTCTGTCAAGAGGATCTTTAAAATGTAAGGCTATACCCATTTCCCCAAGATATTGAAGCCATTCTCTTTTGAAGAACCTATCTTGATATCATCCTCATTTTTTCTTTATCTGGTCCCTGGCCCAGCTCTGTCTGACCCTCCTGGATTATAGACCTTGCTTATAAAGGTCACCACCACTACTTTCTTTGACTTGAACTTTACCATTGGTTTGCACTGAACTTGTGTGATGCTCTTGTATCTGACTATGATCCATACTGACCAGAGCCAGATGAAACAGGCTTACTAAGCCAGAGTGTGTGAGTGAGCATCATTTTTTCCAGATGGACAGATTCCTAGTGAATGTTTTCATATTGTGATGACATTTGTTTTCTTATATATTATAACCGTGGGAACTAAGACAGCAAATATTTAGAAATGAATAGTCCCTTGTATCTCCATACCCCAAGTTCCTGAGTTTGAGATATGAACTTGGCAGATCGGGGGTGGGAGAATATCTTTTCCTTGAACGTCTAAAAAAAAAAAGAAAGAAAGAAAATAATGAGCCAAACTCCCATCTCTCCATCTGCAGACCATAACTCAAGGTTCTAAGGAATGCCCCACAGCTATCCTGGGGCATCTTGGGCTATGGTAGGTGCTGTTCATCAGCAACTTGGAAGGCAGTTGAGGTCTAGGGGCTTGGGGGAATGAAAACAGAGTGACCACAGAAGGCAAACGCTGGTGAGCGGATTCAAGTGTGGCTGCTCCCAGTCCTCGCTGGATTTCTTCAACTCTGTCACTCCTGTACCCCTCTCATAATGGTCATCTCTGACCCCTCCACTTCACTAACGATGGTAACATACTGAGCTCACAGTCACCTGGATCCCAAATCTTGGGCAATTTCCCCAAACAGTTAGCTCAAGAATAAATGTGGGAGTCTTTGTGACCTCCACAGTCAACAGAGTAGTGATCTGTGGGAAGCAAGAAGATAGTTTGGTTCAACACGACTCGGTAGCTGGGGTTAGCTCAAACTCTGGAAGTCTGACTCTGAGTAGTTTGTTTTAGGCATATTTAAGCATAGCACAATTTGGCAAAAATTTTCCTGGTGATAATTAACTCAATCTCGTGTGCATAATAAAACACAAAATAAGCTAAATAAAGATCGGACATGATTACACAGAAACTCTTTGCAAAACACCATCTGTAAAAATGGGTTTTATAGATTGAGAAAAACAAGCTTACGAGAAGGGTTTAGGGAAGATTCTGGTGTGGTCTCAACCACACAGGTAGCACAAAGGTCACCAGGCTATTAACCATGTCCTCTTCCAGCCTTTTGTTTGGATAGCAGGTTATGCATCCCTTCCTTTGAAGGAACAGCCCTGTGTACTTAACATTCCAGGTTCCCCTATCGCTTGCCTGTGAGCACAAGGGCCTCTGTGCCTCCTACAAATAAAAGCACTCCTAAAACAAGTATAATGAAGATTAGCAAAGATACAACTTCATCCCTTGTAAAGGCTGAGTCCCATTCTTCCTACATCTGTAGCTCTCAGCATTTAAGAGAGGGTGCTGCTCTTGTAGAGGACCTGAGTTCAGTTCCTAGTACCCACCCACAACTGCCTGTAGCTCCTGCTCCCGGAGGTCTGATGCCCTTTTCTGTACACACACACACACACACACACACACACACACACACACACACACACTCACACACATCTTTTTTAAAAGTGCTTTAAAATCATATCCTCACAAGACCACAAAAGCCACTCCCCTTATAATCCTTGTGGCTGTCGGCTGCGTGTAGGTCCAGCTACATGAGGACCAGGGTCTAGGTGAGCTTCCTAGTACCACAGCATGGGAGGAATCCATGAGCAGGCTCTAGAGTCAAGGATAAGAACCTTGATTGGCCAGTAGGAGCCCTGAATGCTGGTTCCTCACAAGCTACTCCTAACTGTGACCTGGAGCCAGAACCAGTATTTACAGAATAATGAGGTGGATTCTGATGGTCTCTGAAAGCTTTTCAAGTGCCTTGATTCTGTCTCTGGGCTTGTGGGAATCTGAGGCTATCCTGAAAATGTCTGCAAGTTCCAGTGGCTCTGGCGGCGCTGGAACCTGGAGGAGGATTATCGAGGGACTCAGGCCACCTCAGATCCGGGAGGTCCAGGTCCCTCAGAGAAGACAGTGAACAGGGTTTAAGATTATGACCACATTGACCTTGAATCCCAGCTCCGCCATATCCTCATCCAGAGACCTGGAAGCCAAGTCTGTTAGAGTTCTCATCCCTGTGCTTCCTTGTATGTTACTCCAAACAGGCATAGCTGTGGCCGCTTCCATTCTGCCTGGTCAGCTCAGCCCTGTAGCAGTTTACACTCTTAAACAGAGGTCTAACTTAGGTCCAATGAGATTCAGCATTCTTTTTTTTTTTGTTTTTTTTGTTTTGTTTTTCGAGACAGGGTTTCTCTATGTAGCTTTGCGCCTTTTCCTGGAACTCACTTGGTAGCCCAGGCTGGCCTTGAACTCACAGAGATCCTCCTGGCTCTGCCTCCTGAGTGCTGGGATTAAAGGCGTGTGTCACCGCCGCCCGGCAAGATTCAGCATTCTTTTACTTTCAGGTCTGACTACCAGGGCCCCTCTGAGTTCCCCAAAAGTCAGATAGACTTGGGTCATAATGAGCTCTTGCCGATGCAGAGTGCCTGACGCAGCATAGCCTCAGGGGAGGTTCAGATCTCCCAAGCTAGCTGGAGCCTCCAGGGGCAGAAGCCTGGCTCACTGGGAGCACAGAAGCCAGGCAGCCAGGAAAGCGAGGCTGGCCAGGCAGGGTTCAGCCGGAAGTCCCCGTCTGTGTGAATTCCCACTCTGTGGAAAAAAAAAGCAGGCCTGGAACAGAGCATCCTTTCGAGCTTATAGCTCCCCCGGGTCCAGTCCTAGTTTTGAATACTCTGGTCCCAACCCTCCATTTCCCACCACTAGCCTGAATCCTCACAACAAAAACACTGAAATTGGAGGGCTAAATTGTTCTCTTCCCTGAAACTGCTAATTGGAAGCTGTAATCAATCCCTGCAGTGAAGCAAAGGCTCCCCGCAATGCTCCTGCAGTGTGTTCTCAGCAGGAGGCGTTCTCTGGGGCTCAGACTGAACTGAAGCTGTCAGGACACATGCCTGGATGTTTAGGGACCACGGAATGACAGACTATCAGCTGGAAGGATCCTAGATCAAATGTTTCAGTTTGCTTTCTGTTGCTGTGATAAACACCATGACCAAAAGGAACTTGATGAGGAAAGGCTTTATTTTATCGTACATGTATGCATGCTTCCAAATATCAGTCCATTACTGAAGGAAGTCAGGGCAGGAACCTAGAGCAGAAATCACAGAGGAATGCATGCTGGCCTGTCTCTTCTTCACTGTGCAGCCACAGACCCCAGATGCAATGTGGTCAAGTCATCAGTGATTTTTCTGAGCTGTGACCAGAAGCCCTTTAGGAAGCTGACTCACTGGGACGGCATGACATCCTCAGAGGTGCCTAGCACACTTGGGGCATAGGGGTTCATGATAGTAAAAGCCTGAGTTCTATTTGTCCAAGTCCCCCCCCACACACACACACACACAACCCTTAGGGGTTTCTAGAAGCCTCCAGGAACAGGTCACTGTAGCTCATGGATGGACCATCTGCCTTCCCATTGTCAGCTCTGACATCCTCCATTCACCTCTGTCTTCCACCTCCCTGCACACAAAGCCACTTGATAATAATAGGCAGCCAGGCACCAAACACTATGCAACTGTATTAATACATTTCACTTTAGATTAAAAAAATTACTCTTTAGAAAAATCCATACATTTATACAATGTATTTTGATCCTATCCACCCACTATTAGCTCCTTCAATTCTCCATAGTGCCCCCCATCTCCTTCCCAACTTCATGTCCTTTTTTTGTTATTAACAGCCCCTGAGTCCACTTAGGGCTGCTTATTCCATGCACACAAAGAGGCACAGTCCACCCACCAGCAGCTTCTTTCTTGGTGGAGAACGACTGTCCCTCTTCAGTAGCTACCAACTGCCAGTAGCTCCTCTGCTAAAGGTAGAGCTGTGTAGCCCCTCTCCATCCATGCTGGAATTTTGACTGGTTTGATCTTATGACGGTCTTGTGCAGGTTAGCACACTTGCTGTGAGTTGGTGTATGCGACAGCCATGTCATGTCTAGAAGTGAGCACTTTATAGCTCTCCTCCCATCTACATTCTTTTTGTCCCCTATTCTGAGATGTTCCCTGGGAGGTTGATAAGATGATCCGTCCCCAGCTGAGCACTCAGTTATTTATACTCAGCACTTTGGCCAGTTATGAGTCTCTGCATTAATTACTACCTACTGTACAAAGAAGCTTCTCTGCGAAGTTGAGAGTAGCACAGATCTGTGGACATAAACATACATATTTAGAAGGCAGTTAGACAGTATGACCAGGGTTCTACCCTGGGGCCTTCCAAAATCATGAGCTTTTTGATCAGTTTTATAACATCAGGCATGAAATCCTTCCTGGAGAGCAGGCCTCTTAGTCAATCAGAAAGTGATTGGTCATCTCCATAACCATCATACCACTATTGCATCAGTGGGCACATCTTGCCAGGCATGTTGGTATTATAACATGAAGGGTTCATTACTGGGTAAGATGATTGATGATTGGTGTCTTTTCTCTCCCAGTATCCTGCATAGCACTGTGAGCTTGCTGGCACGGGGAGAGTTTCCTGGGCATTCTGGGCTGATTACTTTATGTCTTGTATCCAGCTTTTAGTCCATTTTACAAGTCAGGATTAAATCCCATTTTGTAGTTGAGGAAACTGAGGCACAAAGGAGATAACTAATTTCCTCTGAGGCTGCATAACTCACAAGCAGAGAACCAGGGACTTCAAGCCTGGCATTCAGGAACACCATGCTCCTGGTTTCTACTTTGTACTGAGCACTGCTGACTTTGCCTCTGGAGTTTCTGTGAGACATCTGCAGCCTGGGCCGAGGTGACACTGTTTTGTGCTCTTGAAGCCATGGTCAAAGGGGAGTTAACCTGGGACCCCAGAGAAGGCAGTCCTCTGATCCTGCAAAGCAGTGCAGCTTGTGACAGAGGGTCTTACCAAATTCCTTCTTCCCCCTCAGGGGCACAAGCGCAGGCCACACATCCTTCCAAGATACTTGTGACTTCCTCATCCTCCTTCAGCCAGATGATGAAATAGCACAATGTGGTTCTCTGGTTCCCAAAAATGTACTCTGTCAAACTAAGCCTATCTTAGGCCGCAGCTCTGAGACACTTCAGTTCTCCCAAAGCAGCTGCTCTGTGCTTCAGGTTTTAATTTCCAGACAGACATTAGTGTCCTGTCGCACAGCAGCCTTGTGGCTGAAGATCATTGTGGTACTCTGCTGTTTAGAGGCATTGCCTCCCTTTCCTGTCCCCAGTTTTTAAAGCTCTGAGATGAAGTTGGGATGGGCTCAAGAGAAGCAGCCCTCTGTATGTGGCCCTGTGATGGTCAACCTTAACTGTCAACTTGTTGGGACTTAGAGCCACCTAGGAAACACACTTCTTTCTGTGTCTGTGAGGGTGTTCCCAGGGAGAAAGTTTAACTGATGTGGGAGATCCATGTTGAATGTAGGTGGCACTGTCGCATGGGCTGGGCTCCCAGAATGAAGAAAAGGAGAAGGTGAGCTGAGCAGCGGCATTCATTTCTCTCTGCTTCCCGACTGTAGATGCAGTGTGACCAGCCAGCTCACACTCCCGCCACCATGCCTCCTCTGCCATGATGGACTGTACCCTCAAGCCATGAGTCAGTCAACCCTCCTTCCTTAGCTACTTTGCTCAGGTATTTCGGACAACAGTGACAAATGTAACTAATAGAGACTCTAAGGAGGTAATCCCTTTGTGGAGACCTGGGAACCTCTGGTCTTAAAGCCATCAGGCTCCTCTTCTTGGGATCCAAATTGGAGACCCTCATAAGTGCCACCATAGCACATCAGTTCTTTCTCTGTTGGTGCCAATGTAGTCAAGACCCATCCTGTCTTTCCCTTCAGGCAGTTGGGGCTCATAGCTCATCACACTGGTCTGTCCTCTTGTAAGAGGGCACCCCCTAGGCAGACAGAAAGTTCTTATACCTACATGCCCGGGACAGAGAATGCTTCTGGGTCCCAGGCATATAGGTGTAAGCAGCATGGCAGAGTACTTGGGTTTCACATTCCAAGTGATTCCAAATGATTCTCAGTTATATCAAGTTGGCAAATAACACTAACTACTATAGGACCTAAACAACCAATCTTCTATCAGGATTGAGGTGGAGATGAAATCGATGATGCATATAAAATCCTTGTAACCTTGTATGGACCTCCTAGAGCAGGGAAGTCGCCCAACAACCACCCAGTGAGACCCCTCATCCCATCTTCCTGCACCCTCCCTGTTGTATGCACTCACTACAAGGTAGCTTCACAACACCCA
Source organism: Peromyscus nudipes (assembly GCA_902168325.1). Classification (NCBI taxonomy): domain Eukaryota; kingdom Metazoa; phylum Chordata; class Mammalia; order Rodentia; family Cricetidae; genus Peromyscus; species Peromyscus nudipes. The sequence goes on from CABHPH010158099.1 coordinate 27,255, forward strand.
GGTGAGCCAAGCACATGCTCACCTCCAGAATTGGAAGTACTTAACCACTCCATCTGGGACGCGGGTGTCATCTTCCTTGAGAGCATTTGTTCACTTCTATAATTTGTCTCCCATAGCTGTGATAGAAATACCTGGGCCAACTTAGGAATTATTCATCTTCATCTCATGGTTTTAGAGGTTTCAGCCCATTATCCTTTATCCCTGTTATTCCTGGGCTCAGAGTGAGGCAAGATGTCCCAGCAGGAAGCATGTGGTGGAGCAAGGCCACTCACCTCATGACAGACAGGAAATAGGAAGCTTGACAAGAAAGGGGTGGGGTGTTGCTGGAGAGGTCCCAGCAAGCCCCGCAGTTCCACAACCCACGTATAAAATAATCACTCAGACGCTGATATCACTTATAAACTGTATGGCCATGGCAGGCTTCTTGCTAACTGTTCTTATATCTTAAACTAACCCATTTTTATAAATCTATACCTTGCCACGTGGCTCGTGGCTTACTGGCATCTTTACATGCTGCTTGTCCTGGCGGTGGCTGGCAGTCTCCTCCTCCACCTTTCTGTTCCCTCAGTCCTCCTCTCTGTTAGCCCCACCTATACTTCCTGTCTGGCTACCGGCCAATCAGTGCTTTATTTATTAACATATTTGTCATACAGAACATCCCACAGCAGTGGGGACAAGGTATATTCTACTAGGACGTTGGTGAGCTGACCTCATTTCCTCCAGTTAGGCTCCACTCCCCTAAAGTTTGCAGTACCCACCCAAACAGCACCCCCAACTGGGGCCCTTCAACCTATGAGCCTACGGGGGACATTTCATATTTGAACCATAGCTTTCATTTAGGTCACCACACCCTTCTAAGATAGTTTCAATTAATATCTAAAATGAAATAGCTTTGCAGAAGTTATCAATAAGGCATTAGGATCTGGCATAGGAGGTAATAGTAACATTTATTGATCCATGATAGATATTATCACTCCTCTTTGTTACAGATAAAGATACTGGACCTAAGGCATTGTGTATTTGTCAAAGGTAACATAGTGATGTCACAGTTAAGTGTAGATTCAAGCTGAAGATTCCTTGTGTACGTGACCCCGCCTTCTTTGTTTCCTCTTGTAAATAAAGCCAGTGCACTGAGCAGCAGCGGCCTCAGGTGTGGGGAGAGGGTGCTGATGTTTCATCTTCTATGGTTAGATGGAGAGAAGGCTTGGGGCGAATCAAGAAGACTGGCACAGCACATGAGCTATGAGAAGAGCTGCAGGATTGCTTCAATCGAAGTAGAGCATTTCAGAAATGGTGATCCTAGTCGGGAGTGCATATCACAGTGGTTTATCCTCAGTTCCCACTGTGAGCAACAGAGTGGCTTGTCCTGTTTCTCTCTCCCCTGTTAAACTGAATGTGAACAACCTGGGGTCAGGGGTCACAACTTTCACACATGTATGGTAGGAGTGAAAGGAAGGAAGGAAGGAAGGAAGGAAGGAAGGAAGGAAGGAAGGAAGGAAGGAAGGAAAGAAGGAAAGAAGGAAAGAAGGAAAGAAGGAAAGAAGGAAGGAAGGCTGGTTGATTGTCTGGATGATTGGATGGATAGATGCATGATATACACATGGAAGGATGGTTGGATGGATGGATGATTCAATGGATGGATGATTGGATGGATAGATGGATGATGCATGCATAGAAGGATGATTGGATGGATGGATGATTGGGTGGATGCCTGGATAGATGGATGGTCATGTGACAGGTTGGGTAATTGGATGGTTAGACTGAAGGGAGGAAGACATGAAAGAAGGAATAGCATCCAGAAGGGAGGACTGAAAATGATGGTGGATGAATGGCTGCCTGGCTGAGTGGCATTTTACAAAGCGTGGCCAACACCCACTGTGTACCACTCTACACTTTTGAAATGTGATGGCCTGAGGGTAAGGACAGGGCTAAAGAGTGCAAGAAATTCTGACAACTGGATCTCTGACTTCTGGGAACCGAGTGGACCCTGACAGAGGCTGACAGAATCAGAGTGGGCCCTGGGCACATGGGAGCATACACTGGGGAGCAAGCCTTCAGGATTGTGGGACAAAGAATGCTTTCCATGCTTTGCACGGAGGAGCCACATGCCCAACAGAAGTCCTTCCCCTCTCTCCCATGGCCTTAGGACTTGACACTGGAGTCATCGTTTTCTTGTTTGTCCCCTGAGAATCTTTTTATTTTGTCTTACAAGCACAAATTCCCCTCCCAAGGGAGTCCCTGCCTGCCTTCTGGGCTATAGCAGAGAGGCTGTGGATATAGTCAAACAATGTGCACCCACCTCCCACCCCTCCCTGCCATCATTCTTATTGCTTTATCTGTGTTTGTTTTTAAAGACAGTCTAGGGAGCATTAGCTCCATTTGATGTTTATAAACATGAAGATCAGAGAAATGAAATTTCTCCCTGGAGGTCACCCGGCTGGGATTCCATGGCAGGTCTACCCAGCTTCTTCCCTGTTCACAGTGACCCAGTAGGGTCCTCCTCCCACTGTCACCCAAAGCCATCACGGAAACCACACCTCCACACTTGCCTGGGCTAGACCTGGAGCTGTTCTTAAAGTGTCCTAGCCCAGACCTAGTCATGTGATAGTGAGAATTTAAAGCTCATATTCCCATCTATGACACTGGTCTATATTTATCCCTGTGCTCAGGAGCATAGGAAACTATCGTGCACCCTTGGGAATTTATGAGTGAAATAAACATTTAAATGTTTCTATAAGATTTATTAGAGGGGAACAAAATGTGACCTGTTGTATATGATTGGAGTGAGCTTGCTAGAGGTGGCACAGCCCCACAGAGGTTGGCTGACCCCCAGAAGAAGAGAGATAGACCCCTGGGGAGGCTGTGTCCACAGGAAGAGGGACAAGAACCCAGGGGCAGTGCTGCCCCAGCCTGCTTCCCTCCTGCTGTGTGTCCTGTCCCATTTGGATTCAGGGCTTCTTGGAGGAAGAGGCATCCCCGCGAGGAAGTGTGCGGCATAGAGTGCTAAGAGAATATTGTCTGAAGGACACCGGAAACCAGGGGAAGCGCCAATAAAGACGAGCTGACAGGCGGAGAAGCAGTGTGGCACACGGGAAGGATGCTGCCTGTGTTTGGGGTGGCCCTGGGGTAAAGCAATGTTTTCAATGACCAGCTGCACACTCATGGACCAACTTCCCATCTTCTCATTTTCCTTTCATGATTACAGGTGGGTAGTGGGAATGATTACCCAAGGTTGTTAATGGGCATCCTGCAGAACTGATGGGCTCAATGAGAGAACATGAGGGTTTAGAGCAAGGTGCAAGAGGGCTGAGGAACTGGCCTTTTCCTCTATGTCCGTGACCCATATGGGACATCTATTGTCTGAGAAGAAGTTGGTGAGAGAGAAATGGAGCCAGGGGAAGATGGCCTTGTAGGCTTCCTGGGAATCACTGACCGACAGGGCTTATGTGGCCAAACGTCTCGGAGTTGGGGCGCTTGTTGGCTCTGATACCAGAAGGGCCAATCTGATGCCTTGATGACTCCTAATTTATCTCTAAATTGCCAACCAGATCCAAGACCAAGAACATCAGTTTCCTAGAAACTACATTCCCTAGTGATAAACTTAGCATGAAGGTAATACTAAGCACTGACTATGTGCCAAGGGTGGTTGCATGGCTTTTCTGTCTGGGGCTAAGAGATTTGATGATTAGAAATAGATAAGTCCTTGCAATATTGGGAGACATATCCCTCAAATCTGTTTGTTATTCATTTGAAATTAAAATATAACTGGGAACCTTATATTTTATTTGGAAATCCTATTTCTATATCAATTTGTTTAATTTTTAACAATTTATGTGTGTGTGTGTGTGTGTGTGTGTGTGTGTGCTCTCAGGTTTCTCTACCTGATATTTTCCTGTTGGTTGTTTCTGGATGCTTTAGGAAGTAGTCAGAGTGTCAGTGAATTAAAATAAAATCTCTTTTCTTCAGCACCAATGCATGCTTGGAATTTGTAAAAGCTCCACCATGGGGATGGCAGAAAACATGTGATACATGAATAGAAAAATGAAATTTTAGCCAACATACGTCTCTTGTTCACCAGGGGATTTATACGAGAAGGGCTCTAACTAAGTAAGGCAGACACAACAAGAGAACTTCTAGAGCTGAAATATTTAGTTGAGACAAAATCCTGTGCACATTATAGGAGTGTTGATTAGCCTTCCTGCGGCAAGAGAGACTCATGAACAAGAACCTGAGCGTCAGGGAGATTTCAAACCTAAATGTCTTGTACGCCAGAAAGGCAGGCCATGCTGAGCCACTGGAGAGGCCATAGCAGAAGTGTTTGGGTCCATAGGCCTGAATGACTAAACCAGGCCAGGCTAGAATTTTTCTGACCACAGTTCCTATGCAGAAATATGGACCTGAGATTGCTTATTACTCAGTTTCAAGGAAAGCAGAAACTGAGGGGCTGGAGAGATGGCTCAGGAGTCAAGAGCACTGACTGAGGACTTGGGTTAATTCCTGGCACCCACATGGCCCCACACGCCCCCACACAGAAGGGAGGGAGGGAGGGAGAGAGAGAACTGGGGTAGTCCATATGTTCATTCGCTCATCTGTAGCCATATCATAATGTACTCCACATCACAATATCACACCTTGAATATATGCAATTTCTATTTCTCAATTATACCTGCAGGAAGCTGAAACAGACAAACCAACATACCGAGTTGGTGACCTGTGGCAATGGCCTGGGGAGTCACACTGGGGGAAATGCTGCAGTTCCAAGGCCCTGCATGTTCCCCCAGCCCAGGCCTAACTCCATTTGTGTTTTGCTCTAAACCACCAGGACTCTCCCTCTGCAGGACCATTTCGCAGTCTTCCCACAATCATCCTGACGGGGGATGCCAGTTCACCTGAAGGAGAAACTGACAGAAACCTGGTCAACAGGTATGCAGCCCAGGCAGAGGAACAATGTTTTCTAAAATGGAGGGATTAATAGCTCTATTTCTAGAGATACTTTCTTCTTCTCTGAATCACTTTACTAATAAAGAGGACTGGGGATATAGCTCAGTTGGTAGCCTGCTTCTTGCCATGCTGTGTGAAGCCCTGGGTTTAATTCCCAGAATCACATAAACCGGGTATGGTGGGGTACACCTGTAACCGCAGCACTCAGGTGGAGGCAGGAGATCAGAAGTGCAAGGTCATCCTTGGCTACATGGGGAGTTCAAATCCATCCTGGGATACAAGAAACCTTATCTCAAAATTAAAATAAATATGGGCACGTAGCTTTTCAAAATGGGAACAAGAATTCAGGATTTTTTGTCTCTATTATCTTCTTTCCCAAAATGAAGTTCTTGCTCTTGGATTTGGCCCCATATGTTTGGCCCTGTGAGAGTTTAAGAAGAGCACAAGACATCATGGCAGGGAAAATTCCCATAATTTTTAATTCCCATCAGCCCAGGTATTCTCAAACAAACCTGGAAGATGTGGGCCTGTGACTATAGAGCCCTGCTGCGGACAAACAGGGTCCAGGAGAATCTGATGCCTTGGCCTCCTCATGCATCTGCAAATACATGCACACACATACATAATTAAAAATAAATCTTTAAAAAGAGCTATATGTAGCTGGGCAGTGGTGGTGCGTGCCTTTAATCCCAGCATTCAGGCAGCAGAGGCAGGTGGATCTCTGTAAGTTTGAGGCCAGCCTGGTCTACAGCCAAGGTTATACAGCAAAACCCTGTCTCAAAACAAAATAAAAGCTTTGTGTTTTGCAGGGCAGTGAAACCATGTTCTGATCTTCTCTCTCATCCATGTCTCTACCAGCTCCTATGTTTATTTCATAAGGTTTCCACAAGACAGCTCTACATAGAGTCTGGGTCCTCATGTACAGTAAATACTGTAGTAAAGTTTCAGCCCTGAGAGCGGGCTTGGATACCTTGAGTGGGCAACAGAATGGCATGGAGAACTGCTGAGTCAATGACGCTCCCAGGGGCTCTGAGGTGGGGGAATGGACTACGGCCTGGGAATTCATCCATTGAATATGCTCCTAAGGTGACAGTCAGAGGACTCCTGTGTGTGCCCATAAGATGATGCTCTGGGATGACACTGAGAGACTGTAGAGGCATCTCATCTACTTCTCCCAGTAGATTTCCTGACAGGATGGCCATGTCTTTCAGAGCTCCCAGCCCGCACCGAAGGCTTTCCCACCGACATCTGAAGGTCTCCACGGCTTCGCTGACTTCTGTGGGTAAGGGCTGGTCAATAGGAGGATGTATCTGAGTAGCAAGTGTGAGCTGGCTGCACTTAGTCAGCCTCGGCCTCTTTTCCTCTCCCAAGCTCAAAGGGTAGAGGAGATCAGCCTCTCCATTTTTGGGTCCAGAAGAAATGATGTCAAGTTTCAATGTCAGAATGAAGAAGAAGATGAAGAAGTCAGAGAAGACAGACAAGTGATGCTCAGCACTGGTCTCAAGGGCAGAGTCAGGGGGCTGTACTGGGCAAGTGCACATCCAGTGTGCCCATGTGAAAGGCTGGTACCTGTGCTCACCTGCTGGTTCCTACTAGTGGCTTTTCATACCTTCATGGGACCATTAAAGGACAGGGGTCACATAGACTTGGTCTTTGTATTCAGTGTTGATTACACTGTATAAGGGGATCGGGAAATGAGCCAGTGGAGTTGCTAAAGGCCCGTTCATGGGAGAGGGAAGATGTGCAGAAATTCCAGGGAAAGTGGTATTTGAGCTTCCCCTTAAAGAGATGGACGCACAGGAGGGAGGAATGGTGCTCTGGGTGGAAGAAGAGATATGGTAGGAAGCAAGAGTCCCCCAGAGTCCTGTAGCAGCCAACGCCACGTGCATGTGTCCCAACCACTGCAAAGGGTGGAGCCTCATATTAGCTTGCTCTACAATAATAAGGTCCTCTTCCTGTCCCCTCCCCCTTCCCCTTTCCCCTCTCCTTGTTGTCTTCCTCCACCACCGTCTCCTCCTCCTTCAGGGTCTATGGTTTCAGGTACTGTGGGATCCAGGTGTTCCATTTGGGTTGCTAGGTAGTGTACTGTTCCTTTAATGTGCGAGCCTTCTTCCTGGGAAGACGCTTCGTTCATGGGAACAAATGGCTGGCTGCACCTCCACACTTCTGTCTCATCTGTGAAGCCCTTCTTCCCTCTCAGTTCCCATGATGGCTTCTCACTAGCCTCACGTAGTCACTCCTAGCCCATCCCTGGGGCTGCCTAGATGGCATTGCTTGACTGGCCAGAGCTGGTTTGGGACCCACTCCCACTTAACCTTGGCTCTTGAAGCAGAGTTGTGGGTGGGGATGGCTAGCTCTTCCTGAGTTGTTTAATGGTGATTCAGAGGGTTTCTCCCACTGAAGATGAAGAGCCACCAGAAGAGGCATGCCTGGAGGCAGGGGAGGCAGACTGGGAGCGAACCACAGAAGGACTAGAATCAGGACAAGGTCTTGGAAGGAGGATGCAGGGCCAGCAAAGTTGATGATCTGTTTAGATGTGACCCTGGGGACTCTGAGTAGTTTCCAAGGGATGAGGCAGGAGAACAGCATGATCAGATATGGCTACTAGAAAGGTCATTCTATAGGCAATAGACCATGGGGCAGAGATTGGCTTGAAGACAGGGGCTTCTCAGGGGCTGATGGAACTGTTTAAGTAAGAGCTTGTAAACAGGAATAGAAACAGGGACAGGTCCTGAGGACACATAGGTAAATACTATGCCTGGCCAGGTCTTGCACATGGAAACTGAGGAAGAAGGGATGCCTGGAGTAACCATTATTCCCTGAGCACCTGGCAAGGAGATAGTGACACCCAGTCAGCTCATCCAGGGCACTTCTGGAGAAGGGGCAGTTTGGGAAAGGATGAACAGGAAAAAGAGAAAGGTGACCATGGGATTGCAGCTGGGGCTCAGGACAGCCTTGAGCTTCATCCCTAGCTACACACTGACTAACTAGCTTGTAAAGAAACAAAGCATGAAGGCAGGACTCCCTTGAAAGCAGAGTTAGGACAGCTCTTGGAACCAAAGTGTGCTTCCTGAACCTTTCTGACAGAGGCTAGAAGCCAGAGGAGCCAGGCCTGCTGAGGAAGCCACTGTCCGTCTCCATGCCCTCCATCCTGACATGGGTATATAGCTGAGTTCTCAGGTGGCAGGACCTCTAAGATGAGGTGGTTGTCACTGGAAGTTCATTCTCTTTCTACAGACCCCACAGGACATGTCATTGACTTGGTAAATGACCAACTGCCAGACATCAGCATCTCAGAGGAGGACAAGAAGAAAAACCTGGCGCTTCTGGAAGAAGCCAAGTCGGTGAGTGAGCGATTCCTGACCCGCCGCGGGAGGAAATCAAGGAGCAGCCCCGGAGACTCCCCATCAGGTAGGGCAGGACCAGCAGCAGGGCAGGTAGCTGCCCTGAGCCCCTCTGAGGCTGGGCTGAGGTGGGGCATGGGAGGACCAGGCCCCAGCTGCAGAAGGACCTTGTTTCCAAGAGGGTGGACTTCAAGTGGCCTGTTCCCTTTGCCTTCAGGTTCTAGAAGGCCTAAGCCTTGCAGAGATGCCCCCTTGAGAAGCCATTGTGCTCAGCTTCCAGAGTTCTAATACACCCAGCCAACTCTACCTCTGAGAACTCTCCTGTGTTTGCTTTTGGGCCTTCCCCATGGGTGGACAAATACCATTCCAGATGATACCCATGTTCTTATTTGGTCTCAACATCTCTCCTTCATCAATGCCTAGGTCCATAGCACTCATGCAGAGAAACCCTGTGCAATTCCCACATGCACCGACCCTTTTGTGACCCTGCACAACACAGTCTGCCTAACCTTCCAACCCTCCCTATGAAGACCCTGCTCTGTGGTGGGCATCTCCCTAGCATAGATCTGAGGAGGCTGTCTAGGCTCCTTCTTCAACTCTGGAGAAGAGACAGACTTCGAGAGAATTTCTGGGCTAGAGAGATGATTTTCCCAGGACCCTCTGCCACTCTGAGCTGTGGTTCCTCTCCTTCCTGAAAGGAGAGCGTTTGAAATCAGAGTGGTCCTACAACATCTAGAAAGTGCAGCCTCGCATGCTTTTCCTGTCAAACAATGCCAGGTCCTCAGTTTCTAGAAAGTTCTCCGAGGTCAGGCCTAGCAGGCTAAGGAATATGACCCCATACTGGAAATTACTTGAAGGCCACTCTGCTGGGTTGGCCACAGCAAAAGTTGGGGTATAATAGAACCAGCCCTTGACTTTGACAAGGCAGTCTGGGTTCCTGGGGTGAAATCTCTGAGAGGAGCATTTGTTAGATGGTGGAAGTCATAGCCCTTCATGAATGCCAGCCAGGTGTTGTTTGTTTCTACAGCTGTTTCCCCAAACCTCAGCCCTGGAGCTTCTCCTTCACCCTCTAGGAGCTGCTCACTCACCATCTCCACGCCACCAGGTGAGGCTGACCTCCCCCACCCCCATGGGGGCAGGCTTTGAGGATTGGGAATAATATGGCAGGCAGCAAAAGACAGGCTGAGTGAGGGCAGGGCCGAGGTCACTGGAAGGGGGCTATGATGGGTGCTCTTTGCTCAGAGAGAGGTCATCACAGATAATTTTGACTCCTATTTGGACCACTCTGAGTTTTGTTTGTCTTTGTGGTGCTAGGGCTGAACCTAGGCCCTCACACATGTAAGGTAAGCACTCTACCACCAGGCTACATCTCCAAGCCTAGGATGCATTTCAGGATCTTCCTTTCCAGGCTGTGTTCAGAACCATGCCCTCAGCCACCAGAGTACCACAGCAGGCAGCCTGCCCTTGCCAGTGCTGGAGGGCAAGCTGGGGATCCAATATGCACAGATGCTTCCTAATTATCAAACCTTGAGGTCCCCCATGACTTACTTTCCTTATTTGGTTTCTATGGTAATTTACTGCTGGCAGGTGAGCAGCAACAGTGTTTTGGTTGCCAGACCTTACAACTGATGGCTCAAAGAGGTTTTGTGGGGAGAGGGGGGGCAGGGGTGAACTGATGTCAAAGTGACAAATACAGGGCTAGGTGATGACATCACTTACCTTCACTGGTGCATTGCAGGTTTCGACACAGGCAGTGGCCCACAGTCCCCTTTGCCCGGAGCACCACCACAGGTAACACCACACCTGTGTGCTACTTCTAGGCCAGTGGATCTTTTTTCTACCATCCCTGGACCCTCCGTAACCCCTGAATGAGGGAGGCGCAGGGTGAAGGGGGGCATTTACACAGCCTGCTAAGCTTCAAGAGGGAGTAGGCCTCTTCCCACTGCTGCTGACCTGTGTTTTCTTCCTCAGCAAAAGGGGCATGAGGCTGACATCTCCTCACTTCACCTCGGAGAGCCTGTGAGTTTGTGCTTTGCTTGCTTTGCAAAGATTTGAATGTGGGGAACGTAGTCTCAGAAGCCTGGGCTGGCGCCTGGGCACCCTTCAGATGTGTGGACGTGGATGTGTAGAGGGCAGGTGCTGGGGCAAGCAGAAGACGCCTCCATCTTATGAGATGGAAGTCTGAGAGGGAAAGAGGTAAGGCAGGCCCCAGAAGAGTGATCCTGCACCCCCAAATCCAGCCACAGTCAGACATATCAGCTGCTCCTCTCAGCTCCAGAGAAGTTGCAGGAAAAGCTGGGACTCACTGCATTTGCATATACATAAATAGGCCTCTTGTCAAGGTCTGAGTCTCCTCAGCCTGCCTCCAGGATCCCAACTCTACCTGTCTCTTTCAGAATGTCTCCAAAGGGCTAGCCGACCGGAAGCAGAATGACCAGAGGAAAGTGTCTCAAGGCAGACTGGCTCCTCGCTCTCCCACAGTGGAGAAATCCAAAGAACTTACAGTAGAACAAAAGGAAAACTTTGACCCCCTTCAGCATCCGGAGGCCATACCCATGGCTCAGGCTTCTGGAGCGAGCATCAGTGGGAAAATGGCCCTGAACAGCCCCCAGCCTGGCCCTGCCGAGATGGAGCTGGGGAGGCAGCTCCTGAAGACAGCCAGGGAAGGCAGCCCTCTGCCCAGAAACCCAGTACAAGGCTCAGGAGGAACTTTCTCTCCACATCCCCAGGGACAAGGCTCTGCTGGAGAACCTGTGGGGCCCAAGACTGGCTCCAAGGCTGAGCTGCGGCCCCCTGTGTCCCGGCCCCCCTTGATACGGGGAGTCTCCTGGGACAGCAGCCCTGACGAACCCGGTCCCCTGCTGCAGAAGGTACTTGCCAAGCTGCCTCTGGCGGAGGAAGAGAAGCGGTTTCCAGGCAAAGCCAAACCAGCCAAGCCACCTGGGCTCAAAGACTTCCAGATACAAGTTCAGCCTGTGCGCATGCAGAAACTGACCAAGCTTCGGGAGGTGGGTTCCTGCCCCGCTGCACAGTGTGTGCATGCCAGGTCCCCCATGAGCTACAGACTTTCGTACTCAGGCTGTGCCCTGAGACAGGGCAGCTTGGACCTCAGGGAGTCCCAAACTTGACCCCGAGAAGCCGGTTCCGTCAGTGTCACATCTCCATAGCAGCACCTTCGGGTGCCTTTTGCTCTTGTTAATAGATATGTCACACTTAGCCACACTCAGGGGAAGCTGGCCATATGGAATCCTTATCCTGGGCTGTCTTCCTCCTCCAGCTAGAGCTAGGGGCAAGAGCCTTTGATGGAGTATCTGGTCATGCCTAGACTTGGCCAAGACCAGCATCAGCAGGCTTTTCTTTTGTAATGGCATCCAGCCTGCCCTCCTGGTACCTATTAACCAAGGACCTTAGACTCAAGGACCATTATGATGATGTCCACAAGGGGCTGTTCTTCCATGATGAATTTCTTTCAGTGTCCTCAACTTCCATTGGTCATCAAATTAGGACAGTGGTCAGTCAGGGGGCTGCCCTGCCACACAATGAGTGACTGTGGAGGAGGAAGAGGAGGCCAGATTGTAAAAGGGAGGGGTTAGCTGGATTAAAATAGTCCTGATTCAGTCCCTTCTCTCTCAGAAGGGCAACCTCAATCCAGGTCAAGGAGACTGAGATCCTATAGATTAGGGCCTGGAGGAGGACAACGTCCCCTGGCTCTTCTACTGGGGAGAGGAAGTGAGGGTCTGGAGGCTCCAGCTCCAATGGGAATATCTACACTAGCAAGGACACATCCTAACAGGCCACTGTGCTGTCCAGAGAGCTCCCCTGAGGCTGAGGAAGCGGCTCAGTTTTAGAGTGTGTGCACACCAGCATGCACAAAGATCTGGGCTCTCAGAATCACATAAAACCATGTGTGGTGGTAGCTCAGGCCTATAATCCCAGCACCCAAGGGGCGGAGGCAGGAGGATCAGAAATTCAATGTCGTGTTCAGCTATATAGTGACTTTGAAGCCAGTCATAAATAGATATAGATGATAGATAGATAGATAGATAGATAGATAGATAGATAGATAGATAGATAGAATCTTGATCTCTCTGATGTTTTGGGGTGGAGGCTTAGAAAGATGAACAATCCACATAGAACCCCCATCCTCCAATCTGGAGCCCAGGGTACCTGGTAGCTTAGAACAAGGCCTAGCAGAGCCACCCACAGTGGGCCTCACCCCGCATCTGTGATGAAGGCAAGAGGAAACGAAGTGAGCAGACATCTGGGGATTCACCATCATGCTCTTCAAATGCTGGGAGAGTGAGCCACTCCCTCAGAACTCCCCACACCCCTTCAGGTCACTCTCACTCAGCAAAGGAAGTTGCAGAGAGCCCGAGAGCCCAGAAGCTCATGCCCCCAGCTGGTCTGGCAATTGAGCACACACTCTGCACCCTGTCTGCTGTGCTGACAGCTGAGGGGCTCTGAAGCTCTGGCTTGCTAAGTATATCAGCAAAGGCATGGCCTGGGTTCTGTTGGCTCCTGAGTGCTCTCTCTTGGCCTCTTTCTTTCCTCTTTTACTCAGAGGCCAGTCACTCCAGTGGCTTCTGTCACCTGGGAGGCTGAAAACCCTTGGATAGCACCGGGATCCCACTAGAGGGCTCTAGTCTGACAGGAATTGGCTTGGAGCAAGAGTGGCCTGCTGGGTCCACCAGCACCCTCAACCTAGCTCCGCCTGCTCAGTCCCCCAGGCAGACTCTCAGGCCATAAAGGTCATTGAAGAAGGATTATCACTTAACAGAAGAGGAGGGCAGGAAGCCACTGCCAGCTACGAGTCCTTCAAAAATTGCTCCCAGAAGCAGCTGTATGCATATTCAGGACCTTATTGTCAAAGTCCTTAGTCCCTGGGGACTCCACAGTCCCTACACATCCCTCACGGTAAGGCTGGGCAGTTTATTTCCCCTGAGGCCCAGAACTTACAAGCAAGTTGTGTGGGAGGTGGTTCTTAACACGATGAGTACGGCACAAATGGTGGGATTTCAGGCCCTTTTATGGGCCAGGAGAGGACCTTGTGCCCCTCTGGCCTCCCCATACCACGTCATGCCAACTTACCCACTCTGGCCACTGTCCTCGGAAACCCACCTAAGGCTGAGTGGTAACAGAGCCATAGGGAACAGAGAGAAGAGTCTAGCCTGGTGTCATCGTCGTCTGAACTGTGTCTGTTCCTCTTCTCACCAAGGAACACATCATGATGAGAAACCAGAACCTGGTGGGGTTCAAGCTTCCCGAACTGAGTGAAGCTGCAGAACAGGACAAAGGTAGGTTGCTGGGGCCTGCTTGCCCTCCCTGCTTGCCCTTCCTGCTTGCCCTTCCTGCTTACCCTCCCTGCTTGTCCTCCCTGCTTGCCCCCCTGCTTACCCCCCGCTTGCCCTTCCTGCCTGCCCTCCCAGGACTGCCTAGTCCACTGAGTCAAGGGTGTTCTGCATGCGAACACTAGATTGCCCATCAGTACTTGTGCCTGAGTGGGGGAAGCCCATTGAACAGCCCACTGAGGCAGAGCATGCCCAAGCCTGTCTCCTTCCTGCCACCCCCAGCCCTGTTAGTGACAGTGGTCTAGAAAGTGCCCCAGGCCTGAACTTTTGGCATTGCCTTCCCCCTCACACCCAGGAAGCCACCCAAATAGATCGGTTCCTCTTTCCAAGACACCAGCGCTCTCTCTTTCTAATCTGCTGTCACTGCAGAGTCCACAACCCAGCCCTGCCCTCCAGGGCTTTGCTCTCCACTGCCCCCACACTCTACCACACTTCTCTGAAAATAAGGCAAGAGGCCGGACCCTCCCTGTTCCCGCCTTAGTCTGTTCTTCCCTTGAGTTCGCTGATGTCCCAGTGTGAGCCCCAGCTGTTCACCCTGGCTCTGCTGCTGACTGAACAAGCTGCCTGGCCTCACCAGACCCAATCCCCACTCACACCTTGTAACACGGGCTGTCATAGTTGCCTTGAACGTTATCAAGGAGAGTACATGAATTAACATATTTACAGTGTACCTAGAACAGCACCTGGTACATGTCACGATCCCTAGAGGCCGCAAGAGTCAGTCTATGTGTACACACGTGTGTCTTTACACATATTGTAGGCTGCTTGCTTACAATGGTGCCTGGCACTAATAGGCCCTGAGTAAGTTGTTTATGAAGGATCAAATGGATGAGGTTGTAAAAGAGTTCACAGAGGAGTTTCTGAGATAGTTGCATAAAAGCGACCTATAACCAGAGTGCTTCATGATGGGCAAAGGAGAAGGAAGGTGTTCGGAGGGATACTTCTAGAAGGGCAGGCTCTCTGTCCTTCCCTCTTCCCCAGGCCTGTACCCTGTGGACACTCACCACCTTGCCCCTGTGCTTTGTATATGCTCTGCTGCCGTCCCCCCGCCCTCTGAATCATTGTACCCGTGTCTTAAAGCGGTGGGTAAGTCCGCCTGCTCTAAAACCCCCCCTTTCCTGACTTATTTTGTATTTATGTCTAGATCTTTTCTTCGCTTTCATTGGCATTTAGTAATCTGTTAAGTGGTGACGTATACAATGTTATATAAAACACACGTATGGTATTAACTTTACTGTTTTAATCATTCTCAGCATGTGGTTCAGTGGCTTTGAGTCCAGTCACGGTCTATCGTGCAGCCACCACCCCTGTCCATCCACAGAGCCTTTTCATCTTCCCCAATTGCAGCTCCACACCCACAAGACACCAGCTGCCCATGCCCTTCCCCCAGCCCCTTGCTGCCACCATGCCACTTCCTGTTTGGGTGGATTATGCCTCCTTCAGGTCCCTCACATAAACGAGGCCATACAATATTTTACCCCACTTCTTTTAATGTCATCTCAGTAAATTCTCTCTAGCATTTTGCAGACTAAATCATTTGGGACTCTGATTCAATCTTCTCCCAGGAAACTAAGAGGTAGGGATGTCTGCTTTCATTGACTGTTAGGAAACTGAGGCCCCAAGAGCTACTGACGTCATCACATGGTTAGCCATCCCAGGAGCAGTTCTCAAACATGTTTTAGCTTCATTTTATTTTAAATAAACTAATCCAGAGGAGACCAGCTCATGGGGAGCAGGACAGTGACTGCAAGACCACTTTCTAGAAACTTCTGCCTTTCTCCTGTGGGTTCTAGTGGGTCCCAGGCCTCATAGAGCACCTTTGGAAAGGCACACTCCCCCTCACACTGTCCATGGCCAGTGTCAGTCATCTTACAAATTGCCATGTTAGATTACTCTGGGTATCACTGGGGAGTGAAAAATTTGGGGCTGAAATACAATGACTAATGCCTACTCAGCATTAACAAGGCTCCCAGAGGTAAAATCTCTAGGAAAACATTTTTAAAGGCTAAATTATTTTTAAAATATTGACCATCTTGAGCCGGGTGTGGTGGCAAATGCCTTTAATCCTAGCACTCTGGAAGCTGAGGCTGGAGGATCTCTGTGAGTTCAAGGTCAGCCTGGTCTACAGAATGAATTCCAGGACAGCCACGGCTATGTAGTGAGACCCTGCCTTAAGAAGCTAAAACAAACAAACCAACCAGCCATCTTGGAGTTAGGGAGAAGGCTCAGGGGTGGGTGTGCTCATTCTACAAGCATGAGGTTCTGAGTTTGAATCCCCAGCACGCACATAAAAATCCAGTTGTGGCCACAATGCATGTCTGTAACATCAGAGCTGTGAGGGATGGACCAGGAGGGCTGATGTGGTTAGCTGGCTGCAGCTTACCTCCAGAAACCTCAAGGTGTAAGATAAAGAATGCCAGAGCAAGAGCACCCAACATCTTCCTCTACCCTCTGTACACATCCATGGATTCAAACCACATATGTTTATAAATATACATACTCACAGAACACTAACCATATTTAGAGGTGTCCTTCTAAATGTGTCTTCTTCACTTTTAATTTTTTTTTATCAAAACACTAGAAAAACCTCTTAAGATTTTCTATACATGAGGCTGGAGAGATGGCCCAGCAGTTAAGAGCACTTGCTGCTCTTGCAGAGGACATGGGTTTGCTTCCCAGCATCCACATGACAGCTCATAACTGTCTGTAACTATAGTTCCAGGGAGCCAACACCCTCTTCTTGCCTCCTCCAACACCAGGCACCTATATGGTGCATAAGCATGTAAACCACTCATACACATAAAATAAAGAAATCCTGAAAAAAGCTTTTATACATAGCCCCATCACAGTTTTATTCTTTCCAGTATCTATCGTTTTTCCTAAGTCGATTTGATGGTATAGATATAAATTCCTTTTAAAGATTTGTTTCACTGAAGTTATCATAACTAATTAGATGTATTTAGATTTCATATTTATGGCTGCATGGTTCATATCTCCTTCTGTGTGACCATCTCTATTGTAAAATATTTCAGATGTTTATAGTTCTCCATCCGCTATAAACAGTTTTGTCTTTGTGCTTGTGGGGTTGTTTTGTTTTGTTTCTTCTTTCTTTTAAGGAATTCCCTTGGGATAAATTCTCAGACTTGAGTGTCTCTGGATCAGTGTAGATATACTCACTTCTTAGCAAATGTTCCAAATGTGTGTGTATATTTTTCTTCTAAGCACGGCAATTTCTGGATTTTGTTTTGATCTGGTCCTTCTGACCAGAATATAGTAAAGAAGCAGGCGGTCATTACTAATGACAGTTATAGCCAGGTATGGTGGCTGATCTTGGTTGTCAACTTGACTGGATCTGGAATCAGCTAAAATGCAAGCCAGTAAGCAGTGTTCCTTCGTGGTTCTGCTCCAGTTCCTGCCTCCAGGTTCCTGCCTTGAGCCTCTGCCCTGGCTTCCCTGATGATGATGGACTGTAACCTGTAAGCCAGATAAGCCCTTTCCTCCCCATGCTGTTTTTGGTCAGTGTTTCATCACAGCAACAGAGAAGCAAAGTAGAACATGAGACATGAGGGCACATGCCTGTAATCCTAGCAGGCAGGAGCTTGAGGCAGGAGGACTCCAAGTTGAGGCCAGCCTGGGCTACAGAGTGACTATATTTCTTTTTTTATTTTTTTTATTTTTTTGAGACAGGATTTCTCTGTATAGTTATGGCTGTCCTAGAACTCACTTTGTAGACCAGGCTGGGCTTGAACTCACAGAGAATTGCCTGCCTCTGCCTCCCAAGTGCTGGGATTAAAGGTGTGTGCCACCACTGCCTGGCATGACTCTATGTTTCAAAACAAGCAAATGAAAAGGATAACAGTTATAATGTGCTATTATTACTACTGTAAAATGACACTTTGTTTTTATTTCATTTGATTTTCTAGCATGCTCAAGGTTAAATTTTTCTTTTTGGTAGTAACTTTTTTGCTTTATATCTATCCATTTCGGGCCTAGATTACTATTATTATTATTTGGCTGTTAGTAATATATGTGACGTCTGTGCATAACAGATATGAACACTTTGTCTGAATATTTTCTTAATGTTTAAAATTATTTTTATATTCTTTTACGTGTATGAGTGTTTTGCCTGCACGTATATCCATGCACCATGTCCATGCAGGGCCAACAGAAACCAGAAGGCATCAGATCTCCTGGAACTGGAGTAACAGACAGTTGGAGGCAACATGTGGGTGCTGGGAATCAAACCCAGATCTTCTCCAAAGTGCTGAGCCATCTCTCCAATATTTAAAAACTTTTTAGTTTATTATTTGTGTGTGTGTGTGTGTGTGCATGCATGTGCATCCCCACACATGCCATGCACATGCCATGCTTCACATATTTATAGTTTCCTTTACCTGTGTTTATTTTACTAATACCTCTGACTTCATCTTTTTGTTGTTGTATTTTGTTTTTTTGACACAGGGTCTCAGTATGTAGCCTGGAAGTCATTATTTAGACCAATATTATTAGACCAATGGTCTTGAATGTCCTCTGAACTTCATTTTAAGATATAGGTATTTTAAGACTTAAGAGCTCATTTCTGTATTAACATTTTAATAGTGTCTATATTTCTTTGTGACTTAAACAGTCACATGTTACATTCATATATATTTATAGGGGAGTAAGGGTCCTGTTGGTTGTTGTTGTTGATTACGTTTATTCTCTTTTGTTTTATATTGTTTAAATTTTGTTTTGTTTCATTTTTCTTTTTTTTCTTTTTGAGACAAAAATCTCATTCTGTAGCCTGAACTAACCTGGAACTAGCAATCCTTACTCCTCTGCCTATGCTGAGATTTACAGATGTGTGCCACCACATCCAGCTTGGCTCTGTATCCTGGTCAAGAGGGCACATTTTAATCGTGGCTTTAATAAGATTGTGCTCTCTTGTACAGTGAGATTGCTTTTCTTCTGCAATGTATGTGTTAATATTCTAGACAGAACCAAATCAAGATCACAGAATGAGCAAGGAGCTAGGAGACAGGAATCTACACCAGAAGTGAATGGAGTTTTACATTTCATGACATCTGTATGCCTCCTTCACATTTGAAATTTACACCATCTTGTGCACCTCGCACGCTGGATTCAGGACTGTCTAAGCTTTAATTGCTTTGCAGTTTATAAACTATTGCTTTACTTACTTTGCAGACATTCAGCTCTCCATTGGACATGTGTAGGTATTTCTTTTTTCTCTCCCAGCGTGTCTAATGTTCTTTGCGTATGGCTCTTGTTACACTCTGTGGTACCTCTTCCACTTGTTTCTTGGTAACCCAGACTCTTAGTTCACTAGATTTTCTGGTGGATCACTAGTGGTAGAGATGAATGTGGCTTGGTGTAACATACTTCCTGTGTCACAGATACTGCTCTTAAAGGGTAGAGTGCTGACTCCAGTGACTGTTATAGTGACAGAAGCTAGGATGGTTATGCATGCCAGATGCTATGCTGAGTATCTGACCCTGTCAGACGCAGTGCTCACAATAACCATGAGAAGCAGCCTTACTGTGGTCACATGACACACAAAAGTTGAGGTTTGTGAAGGCCATGGTGGTGTGTCTCTTAACTGCAGAAGCAAGATCAGAATCCAGATGTGTCTAACTTCTAAGGCTTTGGCCACTTTGCAGAACAGCTTTTCTTTTTGAATTTACAACACAACCTCCTGTTCCTTTTATTATATCTGGTTCACCATCATCGTGGTTGTCCTCCTGCCCATGGGAGGCGATGTGCATCTCTCTGCATCTGTGTGTGCTTTATTGCTTTGGCAACGCTCTCAAACTTGATAATAGTGATAAGGAGAACATTTTGTCTTGTTTTGTTTTTTGAGTGAATTTTAGTGTGTTTTTCTCTCTCTTATTGCATCTTATTAGATAAATGTACTACTTAAAATTACATTTCTATGCTTTGATATAAAGTATGTGTGATCATTATAAACCATGATGTTGTCTAGTTAGGGCTCTCTCTCTGTGATAAAACACTGACCAAAACAACTCGGGGGCAGAAAGGGTTTATTTGGCTTACATAATCACAGGCCATCATTTAGGAAAATCTGGGCAGGAACTCAAGTAGGAGCAGAGGCAGGAACCATGGAGGAAAGCTGCTGGCTTGATTAGCTTGCTTTCTTATACTGCCGAGGACCACATTGGGCTGGACCCTCCCACACCTATCATTAATCAAGAAAATGCCCCTCAGAGATGTCCATAGGAAAGTCTGATAAAGACAATTCATCAGTTGAGATTCCCTCTTACTGGATATGTCTCATTTGTGTCGAGATGAAAAAACTAACCAGGACAGGTATTATTTAACTTTTTAATATATATATATAATTATATATTATAATTATTATATAATTTTAAATTTTTTACATATTTTTCTTTCCCAGATCTCAAAATTGGTGTTGAAGTCTATCAAATATATTTGTTGAACAGATTATAGATCATTCAATTTATTTAGTATTTTCTGTTTCTTTTCTTTTCTTTTTTTTTTTTTAAATGGGTACTTGGTATATTTTCTTTCATAGCCACCATTCAAGTCTATAACTGTAACTGTGTTTGTTTTGAAGTATCTGCAACTTTTCTTGGATTGGGTAAAATAAAATCTAAATTGTTGGGACCAGGGAATCCAGAGACACTGTATTATCATTCACTCTTCAGTTATAACTCCAGAATAAATCGTTCAGAAGTTGGCTAGCTTTGCTCCACCCAGCCATCCAGGGACCCTCGTCTCTTTTTTGCTATCTTTCCAGCAGGCTCTTGGGCAGATCTGGAGTCCCATGAGCGGGAGAAGAGACAGAGATTCCAGAGCAGGGTGTGGACTGTAACGCCTCTTTGGTTTCAGTTCTGTAGTAGCCTAGCTGCACTGGCAGCAAAGGAGGCTGGGAGCATGGTTGCTAGTCTGATGGCCATTCGTAAGCCACGTTCAAACTCCATTCATGTGGGTAGAGTTTAGTGGCTGGCTAGGTACCTGTCACATCATTTTTTCAACTTAACAATATACCTAGACAGTTTCCCACTTAATACCTATATAGCTTTACATTTTTAAAATAAAAATTAAACTGATATATATTTATTTCCTCTTACTTCTCTCTACTATAAACAATGGTATAATGAACACTCTCTTACCTATTATAGAAATGCTTATTTTCTAAGGGATGTCATCCTATAAGTAAAATGGGTGGATTAAAAGGTATTTGCATGTATGTGTGTGTATGTGTTGTGTGCATATAGTCAAACTTTCGCACAAAATTGTGTTAATCTAGATATACACAGTCCATAGCAAAATCTCACTACCTAATATTAATAGACTAATCACTGAGTTTTACAAGTCGGTAGGTGAATTTGACTACTCTAAGTACCCAATTTTAAAAAGAAAATTATGCTGCAGAGCTGGCTCAGTGGGTAAAGCGCTTGCTCTGCAAGTGTGGGTACCCAAGTGTGGGTCCCCAGGACCCACAAAAAGCCAAATGCTAGAGCACAGATCTGTAACCATGGCACCTCACTCTCTCTTTGTACACACACACACACACACACACACACACACACACACACACACACGTACATATGCACAAAACGTAAAAAAAAAAGAGAGAGAAAGAAAACAAAATTAACGCTGGTGGGTGTTCAATGAATGAACACTTCCTCCTATTCTCTCAGGTCTAGGGTGTGGCTGATTAAAATTTTGGGTTTCACCATCTGCTGGATGCTGAGCTCTGGGCGAGTTTCTTATTCCTTTGGCACCTCAGTTTGCCTGCCTCTGTGGTGGGGATAATTATGGCATCTGCAGACCTCACTAAACAGGTGTACTGTTTGTGTGATCTTTAGTTCAGTTAGAACCTGACATTCATTGATTGTGATGACTGTTGCTGGACCGTGGGACTCTAGCTTGTCAACCATGTGTGACGGGATAGCATTGGGCTGCAGCTGTCCACAGGCCCCTTCCCACCCTCTACCCAGAACAAAAGGATTAGGAGTCCTCTGAGCTCTGGCTCAGTGAATATTTCCAGGCTCAACTCGAATCTCTAGTGAGGTTTGTTGGCCATTCCTGGGAGACAGGAAAGGTCCTTCTCAGAGCATTCTGGAGTCCTCAGAAGCTCAACTCTTTCAGTTTCTGAGGACTCGTTTCCCTGATAAATCTGACCTTCCCGATGATTCAACCTGTTCACTTCTCAGGGAACATTTTGCACAATGTGTTACTCTTTGGTCATTATTTCAAGACAAAGATATGAGTCTGATATGGTCCACTCCTTGGGTTGTTATCTGGGAGTGCGATACAAAACATGAGGGTGGGGCTCAGACCATAAGGAGACGGCCTTGTCCCAGCAGCCGTTAGTGTTTCAGCTGTCTCCTGACCACATTCTCGACTCGTTGATAGGCCACACGGTGTCCAGAGTCCCTGCAGTGCACTTTTGTTTCAGAGGCCTCACTCTGCTTTCAGGATGAGCACTGGACCCTTGAGGGCCCTTCGAGGCTCTGTGATTAGCCCCACTCACCTCCCGGAGCATCGGAGCATCGTCTAGAACCACTCTCTCCCCAGCTGTCAACATTGGGTTTTCCTTCTTCAGCTCCTTCATCCTCTGTCTCTCAGCTGGGCACACACTTTCCCCTCTTTATGGAGGGTTTTCTTCTCTTCTTCTTTACCCAGTGAGCTGCCATTTTGGATTCTCCTCTGATATCTCTGTCCTCTTAAGTGATAAGCCCTGAGAGGGACAGCTGTGTGACAGTTTTGCTCAGCAGGGAATCTATCTTTAGCTCCAAGCCTCCCTTGCCTGGGACATAGTAATTACTCAACAATTAGGGAAATAATTCATGAATGAATGGACTTACCTTCACTATCTGTGAGAGAAAACCCAAGGGTAGATGGAGTCATTATAATATATCACAACACAAGTTCAACAGTTGTGCTATCTAAGGGGTGGTTGGCTAGCTGGATCAGGATTCTAAGGTAGGTGGATGGTCCTTCTACATACCCTGAGGCTGGGCCACAGTCCCATGTCTCACACAGGGAAAATGCCTTCCTGAGAAGACAGATGCAAAGAAATTTATTCTAACCAGTGGCTTAGCCTTAGAAGAGAGAAGAGAGAAAAAACTACCTTGTTGCACCAAAATGTCCCTTTTTTCTCAAATACAGAAGGAGGTATGGAGGAAGAGGAGGGAGTATACTAGATGTACCTTTCCAGATAAAAACATCACAATTTAACTGAGTTTGAGTTGAAGCGACATGAAACTCTACAACTTGCTGAATCTCTGTAATCACTTCCTCCAAAGAGGAGAAATTAGTTTTGACAATGTGTTAGGAAATACAGTAAGGGTTTAGAGTTGTGGTGGATTTTCCTGGCATTAATGCTTTGGTTTTGGGTAATTGTTCTAAATTCTTTACCCCGCATAGTTTGGGTCACGTATGGCAAGACATGGGGACCGAGAAGTAATTGTCGTCAGAGAAGTTTATACTCATAGACTTCCTAGCATAGGAGGCACAGGCCACCTGGGAAGGGACCAGGGTCAGTCAGGACGTAGAAGATGGACAGCAAGCCGTCTCAGCCCTTTACTGGGTTTTCATGGTAAGGGGTGGGCAGAGCAGAGTCGGTACCCTAAGTAAACTTAGGGTCAGATCATCTGAGTAATTTTAGCAGACTGGAAAGGACAGAGGTGTCTGAGTGTTGGGTACGTGGTGAGGTAAGGCAAGGATGAACACTGACTTGGTGTATGCGAGATGGATAAAGGAGATGGTTGGGAATATAGGTTCTAGATTGGTTAGGTTGGTTTAGATGCCAAAGGCACACTCAAAGGAGAGTTTCCCCCCTCGCTCCTGGAATTAGCCAGCCTGGGATCGGCAGTCTTTCCCAGATTAAAAAGACCTCAAAGCTGGAGCCTGGAGAAAACAATGGGAGCTGAACATCTCGTTAAGCGTTTTCTTCGCCTGCGATGTCTTCCTGCTTTCCCATCTCTGCCTGTCTGAATGCTGAATTCTTCTTCATACGTCGTCCGCGTTATAACATTTACACTCTGCTTTGCAACCAGTTTTCACAGTTGTCTAGATGTGGACTTGAGTAAGATTTTCACCCTTACCACCAGTTCCTTCCTGTGGCTGACCATCCCTAAGCATTTTAATTTGATCTGTGTCTTATTTACCTGTCCTTCCTTATCTAGTGGTTTCCCTGGGAAGCAAGCACCAGAGGTGCTCCGTGTCCCGAGGTGTAGCGTATTTGACAATGTTGTCTTGGTTAGCACTAGCCCACATAGCTATAAAATTCTTGACTAACTCCTTCCATTGTGTTCAGTGTTGTAGAGGAGCCTTAGGCAGGCTGGTTTCCAGTGTCCCTTAGCCCTTGTGTTCCCTGTATGTGTCTTTTTTTTCTTTTTTCTTTTTTCTGTTAAGAATAACAGCAGTAGCATTTCTTTATAGACATGCTTTAAAAACAGAAGCGTCATACGTACAGTCAACCTCCAAGTTCATCTCTCCCCTCCACTGAGGACAATTTTCCCTATTATGTCTTTGAATATCTTGTTGGTTAGATGAAATGGTCAGTAGGACTCAGCTTAGGACCCACCTCCTTCCATCTTTCTTTTCCTCTGTACATTCTTTACCATCATTCAGTCTGTCCCAACCACCTTACCAACTCAAGTGAAACTGTCTACATGTCCTCATTTTCAATATACCGACTGACTGTGTTTTCAATTTCTAGCTCATTCTGCTCTGTCATTACTTTGTTTCCTTAAATAGGAATCCCTGTCCATCCATGTTTGATCTTCTTATCTTGTTCTGGTTTCTCCTTTAGATTTTTTTTTTTCAGGTTCTAATTTCTCCTAGAGTTAAGCATTGACAGTGTATATTTTGCACAGAAATGCAGTTTGACTTTTTTCTGTATTCCTTGCATCTCTGGGTCCATCCTGACATCTGCCTCCTGTGTGTTTCCATTCTTCCTTCCTTCTACCTTCTGTCTTTCCTTCCTCTTTTAACTCTAGTATTTTTGTCTAGCTGCCATGTCACTCATTTTCATTTCAGTTCTTTCTGATCCGGCCACTTCTACCTGGTTCTCCTCTCTTCTCTTTGTGTGCGGGGCAGGTTTATTTTTGTTCACTCCCTCCTGCCTAGGCTGAGCTCTCTGTCTCCTCCTCCTCCTCCTCCTCGTCCTCCTCCTCCTCCTCCTCCTCCTCCTCCTCGGTGGTTTAGCTGCAGACTGGTGCTTGTGTGTGCGTCTTCGCCGCTTGGGTGGGAGGGCAGGAGAAGTGTAGGCGAAGCTGTGAGCGGCAGCTTTGGTAGGACTGCCTTTCTGCTGCTTTTCTATTCCTTTGTTAAGAGTCCAAAACTTGAGTTCATTGTGCCAAGCTGGGATATTTCCATTGCCGCGGCTGGGGATTAGTGGGGTTTGGAGCACAATTTAGGATAGAAACATAGTGAGAGTCTGCATAGACGTTTATTGTTCAGACCTGACCCAACCCTTCCCAGGAGACATTCACTCTTCTGCCAGGCCAAGGGAGGACAAGATAGACAGAATCCCAGGATTTTGGCCACTGCTCTTTTCCAGAAGTGGGACTTGCAGGCATGAGGTAGCTTCAGCTGGGGCTGTCCATACATCTCCTGCCACTCACTTCATCAGAAAAGCTTGCTTTATTTGTTTATTTTTGGTCTTCCCTTCTGGTAAACCCCAACGTATTGTTCAAGGTAAGCAGTCCTGATACAATACCAGGCACCCGTTGCTCCCTTCCTCTCCCCTCCTTGGCAGGAAAAGCTACATGGCAAGACAGATAGCAGCTTCTCTCTTGTCTTTGCAGTGTTGGTATGGTAGAGTGTAGAACCTTCTGGAGAAACTTTCTTCCTGACTTCCTCCACAGGCTGCCCACTCACTCTGTCCACTTCCTTTCTTGTTCTGTGCTCTGGCGTTCTTCCAAGTTTCCCTCTTCTCCAGAACCCATTCTTGAGCCAGGTGTTGAGAGGCATGCTTGTAATCCCAGTATGCAAGAGGCTGAGGCGAGAGGACCACATGAGTCCAAGGCTAGCCCAGACTATATAGTGACACTCTATCTCAAAACAAACAAACCCAACAAAACCCCTGTTCTTTGAGGGAGGAAGAAAAGGGGCCTCACGGGTGGGGGCACCACATTATTTCTAGGAAATTCTGTCTTTAGCCATTGTTTTTTTAAGTAATGCCCTTTCCTGTATTTGAATGTTGTTGTATGAAGAGGTGGGTTTTGTTTTTGTTTTTGTTTTTTACTTTTTGGTTGGTTGTTTGGTTGCATTCAGGAAGATGGCATTTGGTCCTGGTATCCAGTTATGGGATTGCTATTTTACAAGAGCTAGAAGCCCTAATTCGTTTCTTTTCTCCTTTCTTTCCTCATTCCTCTTCCTCCTCCTCATTTCCCTCAACTTAAAAGAATTTTTTAGACGGAAGCCTCTGGTGTGCCCTTCATATGACATTAGATTTGTTATGTTTCAGTTACACACACACAGAGTTTCAGGAGCTCCCTGCCTAACTGGTCTCTGCTAAGTGTGGTAGAAATAGAGAATGAAGCCACAGCTGACACAGCTTTGCCATTTGACACGTGGAACTATCCATGAGCAATAAATAATAAATGCCACCAGAAAACCCAAGAGTTGCCAGGTAGCTAGAGTAACATCTAGTTATGTGTGTGTGTGTGTGTGTGTGTGTGTGTGTGTGTGTGTGTGT
>CABHPH010158100.1:0-42508 GCA_902168325.1 Peromyscus nudipes
AGCCATAATATATGGTCCAAGTCACAGAGCTTTGACCATCACTGCATCTCAGTGCCCAGAGTCCACTCGTGTTCAGTGTGTGATAGAACTGTGCTTTGGGTCTGACAGCCCTGAGCTTGACACTCGCCATGTGCCTTACACTCTCAGAAGTCCCCATTGCTGCAGGCCACCTGTGTCTCTCTCTTTAGAAAGATGAGGACAATAATACATCACCAATGGTGCTGAGGGATTGAGTGCTGAGCAAAGGACGTGACAAGTACTCCACAAGTGTCACCTCTCCTTTTCCTCTTGCTCCTTTGCACGATGTGGAGCTGCTGTTTACAAACCTGGTTCTCATTAAAACGTTTTGCCCAGATAAAGAGGGACAAGAACCGAATCTAGTTGGTAGAGTGACAGATCTGAGGAGGATGGACTATAGTCCTCCCAACTACGCATCCACATGGAACCCAGAACGTGGTCTTATTGTGAAAAAAAATCATTCTGGGTACAATGAATTAATGATCAAGATGAGGTCATATATCTGAGATTTGGCAGCTCATACCTGTCTGTAATCCCAGTTCTCAGGAGGAGAGGGCAGGAGGATCATGAGTTCGAGGCCAGCCAGAATTACATAGTAAGCCCTAGGCTGCAGGAGAACCTGAAGAGAGGGTAGGGGAGAGTGAAAAGGAAGGCAGGAGAGAAATAACATTGGTTTGGGGTAGTCCCTGACTCTAATGACTGTCTTTATAAGAGATAAAGCAGGGCTGAGAAGATGGCTCAGTGGTTAAGAGCACTGGTTGCTCTTCCAAAAGACCTGTGTTTGAGTCCCAGCACCCACATGGAAGCTCACAGCTGTCCATAACTCCAGTTCCAGATGTCTGATTCCCTCTTCTGGAGTCCACAGGCAACAGGCATGCATGTGGTATGCAGAAAAATACATACAGGCAAAATACCTACATATATAAAAAATTTATATGTGAGAGAGAGAGAGAGAGAGAGAGAGAGAGAGAGAGATGCATGCCTATAATCTCATTACTTGGGAAGCTAAGGCAGAAAGATTGCTATGAGTTTGTTTTGTGACTAGCCAAAGCTACACAAGACACTGTCTCATTTAAAAAGAAAAAGAAAAAAGAAAAACAAGCATACAGAGACTCAGAGAAGGAGCTGGAGGCAGAGTCGTGATGTGTTGACACCCCCACAGAACAACAATAGCAACCAGTGACCATCAGAAGTTAGGTCATATGTGTCCTTGGGTCAGGATGCAAAGGGAGCAATGCTCATGCTCAGATGGCTTTTTCCTTTGTAATTCAGTCCAAGACCAGAGTCCAGGATATGCTGATACCCATACTCAGGATGAACCTTTCTTTGTTAAATCTCTCTGCAAAGCGCCTCACAGATATAGCAGCAGTGTGTCTGCTGGGTGTTTCTCCATCCAGTTGAAATGAAAATGAAAACTAACCACTGCAATGCCCATGGAGTGATAGCATGCAGTTGAAGGTCACTTCTCTGGAGCCCTCCCAGTGTGGGTGGTCTCTGGTTCTCTGTTGTTCCTGTACCTGGGTACAGTTTGCTGATCTGCTTGAAATACTCCTCCAGATGACAGAGCTTTTCTGCCCTGCTCTTGGGTCCCATGTGCTAGGGTATTTACTTAAAGACAGCTCACAAGGCCAACAAGACCCAGACCAACAAGATCCATATTTGAAAAATTTCCATGTATGGAAACTAAGTCTCAGATCCCTTGGGTTGATCCCCACTAGTTGGCCTGAAATCTTGGAGCCCTTCCTGTAGCAGTCTTTCTAAGAAGCCTAGGCAGCTACCCACTCCTTGGCTGCTCCCCTGAAGGAGGGAACAGAGGGGCAGGTGTCTGGTCTGGAGAGGAGAAGAAGAACACGCTTCGCCTGGCTTCAAGTGTCCTCTCCATCTGCATCTCTAGAGCAGCAGCCTCCAGATTGCAATACACATCATTCATGGACCAGGCTCTTTGCCAGGCTGTGGAGGTAGTGAGCGGGTGCAAGGGAAGAGCTGTTACTGGCTCAGACAGTTTCTGTTCTTATGAGATGCATTGTACACAGTGATCATCCTACCTCTGCCTCTACCAGTGGAAGACCTGGAGCAGAATCCATGTAGACCCCCTTTGCCAAGAGCTGGGTGAGTGCAGAGGAAGGAATCTTTGCTTTCTAAGACATGGCAACCACTCTGGGTGTCAAGACTTAGGTCACTTTGGCTGGCCCATGGAGAGGTCACCTCTATCTTGCATCCACACTGACCTGCTCACCAATACTAATGTGGGAATCTTCTTTATCTACATCTTAAAAAGTGACTGAAATGGTTCCTCAGCCAGGACAATGTTTTCCGTTCATGCATAAATAGACTAGAGGTTTTTGTGGGCTCTCTGTCCACCCCAATAAGATACCCCCTGCCCTTTGTTGGATCTTTGTCTAATATTGTGTTGGCCTCTGTGTGTGTGTGTGTGTGTGTGTGTGTGTGTGTGTGTGTGTGTGTGTGAAGTGAGATAAATAAGAAGAAAAATAAAATTTCATTGGGCTACAAAGTTTGACTTTTAATCCTGGCCCCAATATTTCATTCCAAAGATGAGAATTTGACATCTCAGTGCTCTGTTGTATTCTGAGGCTCCTCTTTCCTCAGGACAACAAGGTTCCAATTGATTTGTTGTTGATTAAAATAAAATACTATTCTACCACACAATCTAGTCTGACTTTAATATAAAAAATACACTACACTGCAAGTCATGACTAATTACCACAGAAATATCTATTGAGCGTCTGCTACATAGTTTACAGTAGGCAATATGCTGGGGTCTTGGGGGAGAGGGGAGAGATAACATAAAGATGAACAAGACAATTTCTATTCTCATACAATATCCTAAAAGCAGTAAAATGCAAAGGCATTACTATAATTCAAGACTGAATATAAAGGCAATGAGATAAATTATAGAGTGCTTGTAGGAGAATAAAGGTGTTTAAAAAAAGTATAGCTGAAGTATGGTGGAGAAGACAGACAACCCAATCCCCTGCCTAGAAAGCCCAGGATAGTGTACCAAAGAGCCATTAAAACCAACAAGTAAGTTTAGGAAGGTGATTGAGCATAATGCACAAAGCAGCCAGGAGGCTTTCTCCGTGCCAGCAACAGCCAATTACCAAATGTCCTGGGAGGAAACGCTTCCCTCATGTCTGCAACCAAAACTATAATAAACCGAACAACAAATCTTACAAGAAATATTCAAGACCTGTTCAGAAAAAGCCATAAAACTGTATCAAAGGATATAAAAAAGGTATTGAATAAATGAAAAGATGCCTCCTATTGTTACCCTGAAAGATGCAATATTGTAGAGACTGACAACTCTCTCTGAATTAACTTACTGTGCAGTGCAATCCCAGGCAAAAGTCCAAAAGACTTACTTTGGATTTCATAAGTGAATTCCAGCTTTGTGCTGGACAAGAAAATACACAGTTAGAACCAAGAAAAGGGGTTGGGGGAAAAAGAATAAAGATGGGAAATAAGGGAGTGGGGGTATTTTGTTTTGTTTTGTTTTGTTTTTGTTGTGTATTATAACATAGTCTGAAGTTAAAATTCTCAACCAGTATGATATTCATACAAAATTAGATGAAGTTGAGGGTTATATTCCAGAAATGGACTCTATATGCTACATCCTTGTATGGCTACTTGGACCTGACTAGGAATGAAGAAAAGACAGACAAATGGACATATAGACAGAAAGTTGGGATCAGGTGGTCTTGGGCTCTCAGCTTACAAAATCACCTCACCCCAAAGCTCAGTATGTTTATTATATGGAGTTGAACATGGGGTTGGGGTTATTGCAGGGTTATCACACACAGATAAACAAGGAGGCAGGGTGTGTGGTATACAGCTAGATCAAGGAGACCAGGGTTGGTTTTTTTTTCAGTCTCTGTAACAGCAGTCTCTATTCAGAGACAATCTTCAGATTGTAAATAGCTGGGGGCAGCTATGGTGGACATTTTATACACACATTGTCAACAGCTACACATGGTCCCCTGGGGAAAGTTTTGCCAATTCTCTGAGTTTGAGGCTATGGGGAACTGGGCAGGACAGTGCCCAAGTCAACACCACACAGTCACATGACTCAGGACTTCACTCACTCAGGGCTTTTTCCACTTCCCACACCCGTACACACACAACAATTTAATATGTGATGAGAGAGGCCCTTTGTTTAGGGAAAGACCACAGTCCCTGTAAATGACATTGTCCTTGGACACATTCTTCTTCTCACTGAGAAAGGTACAGTGCAGAGTGAGAAATCTCCTCCCTTCAGAGGCAGAGAAAACTGGATTTTAACCCCATCTTTATTATCAGTACCTCTGTATGCTATTTTAAATGGGGAAGAAACACAATCCCTGTCTAGTTACCTCATGGGACTATGATAACAAACAAAACCATCTGTATATAAACAGCTCGTGAGTTGTAATTTCTCAGGATGCTAGGCATGAAGACTCCTGGGCTTAAAATAAACAAATGCTTGTGTGTCCAGGGACCAGTGTCACCACTGCAAAACCTCACCCACGTGTTCTCACATGCTCCTCCAATAGGAGACCACAGTGGAGGAGGATGGGAGGGATGAAGACGTCCAGGTCTTTCTTCCTGAGCTAATTACCTGGAGTGGTGTCTCAGTCAGGGACAGGAGCAGTGGCTGCTTTTCCCCTGTGAGCCTAGCCTCTTCCTGCCTGGACGGGCCTCATCATGTTTCCAAAGCCAGCTAGGAGTCTTAGTTCTTCCGTCATCTGTCCGTCAATTCACTAAACTAAATTTCATTATCTGAAAGATTTAGAGCCAGTTTCACCCTCCAGACGGATGTTCGGCTCCCATGGAAAACATTAAATACTTACACTCGCATAATCTGCACCTTTCTGATCATCCTTGGGCACCAAACCTTGTGATGAGGGCTTTTGATCATTTCATTTTTCTTTCTTCACTCAATCAATCTTATGAGATAGATATAATTACCCTGACAATACAGATTGTAGAAACCAAAGCTTATATCCAAAGCTAAAGCCTTTCTCTGAAAAGTTCTTAGTAGGACCTACATAGCTGATTCTGAGAGAGGGGGCAGGGAGGGAAGGAGAGAGAGAGGAAGGGAAAGAGAGAGAGAGAGAGAGAGAGAGAGAGAGAGAGAGAGAGAGAGAAAGAGAGAGAGAGAGAGAGAGAGAGAGAGCGCTCCAAGTCAGCCCCAAAGCCCTGTACCCACATTTCAGTGGGCTATGTGGTGGCACACACCCAATGTTGGCAAGTATGTTACCTCTTGGACCTCCAGTGTGGCTAGACCATCTTCAGCCATCTCATCTGGCTGGTGACCCATGTGATGGACTCTGAATGAGAAAGGACAGCCATAACCAGCACACAGCCACCCGTCACATCTGTTGAATGTCTGAATGCCTCTGTGGTGGCTTTGATGAGGAGTACTGGGGCTAGCCACCCCAGTCATTTCTAGTCATGGCGTCTTTCGGCAGCTGCCTAGAACTTTGCTGAAGTTTAGAGTACTGGGGCTTTTTCACATCAGAATCTTGTCTTTGATCATTTTGCTGAGAAATTAGGAGGTGTTACTCAGATGACAGAAAAGCCTGCAAATGGTTCCTCTCTGTCCTAATGCATCTCTAAAACATTACTTTCCCAGCACTCCCACAACTTACACCTATTTTCTCAACATCCTGGCAAGGTAACTGCATCAAAACCTCACGAAGGCTCATTCTAGGAGGCCTTCTATCAACCCCAGGTGCCTTCCCCAAGGCTGAGAAAGATGGGAACTGTCGCCTGGTAGAGTTTTCACATGCATCTCTCTTCTTTGGCACCTTGGGATCTGGAGTTCTTGGACTCAACACACACAACCACACACACACACACACACACACATTCAATTCATTATTTTCCAAATTTGCTTGCCTGAAACTTTCTAGAGAGCCTTGTACTGCACCTGCTGATTGGAAACACATAATTCACTTCACTTGAGTAAAGATAGGGTAAAGGGGGGGTGGGGGGGAAGATAGAAGGAAAAAGGAGAGGAAGAGGAAGGAGAGGGATGGAGAGGACGAGAGGACCAGTTTCACTCATATCCCAGCTCTGGGGTGCACAGAGGACCAACAGAACAGTGGCAGGACGTTTGTATTCTGGTAAAGGGAGATGTCCCATGTGCTCTTAGGCTTGATTTTCTAGTAGGGGATAAAAGAGTGGTACTATAGTGTAGTGGTAGAGCACATGCCTAGCATGTGCAAGGCCTTGGGTTCGATCTTCAGCAACACACACACACACACACACACACACACACACAGAGGATATTATGAGGTGTGGTGCTGTACTCATCATGCAATCCCAGAACTTGAGAGGCTGAGGCAGGAGTATTATAACTTGAAGGCCAGCCTGGGCTACATACCCAGTTTGAAAGCAACTTGACTACAGAGAGAGACTTTGCCTCATAATAAAGAGAGGCCATGCAGCCAAAAGTCTACCTTGGGCTCAGAACAGACATTGTTTTCCTTCCATTACCTCCAAGTGAGTGACTCAGGCTCTGACTTGCCCCCCAGGCTTCTGGATGGTAGGACCACCTGTGTCTCCAGATAGGAGGATCCAGCTGGGACAGAGTCAGCCTGTCCAGTGCTTTCCTTCTTGAGTTCTGCTCACTTTTAAAAGCAATTAAGCAGAGTAATTTGGACAATGTACACAATTACTTTAAACTAATCTAACTTCTCTGTTTTGTAAAGGAAGCGGTTGCCATGAAAAGTGAGAAACGTAAGCTGCCTTTTCAATCAGTCAGTCTGCCACTCTCTAAGCTGTCAGTCTGCACAGCGGCAGCCTTGCCTCTGTGATGGCTGTGGGAGGTTAGAAGAGGCTGACTGAGCCCTTGTATCTAGAGTTTTCCATGGGGTTTTAGGAGACATGCTGCACGTAGCCATACCTTCATTCTGAACTGCTCTCCCCGAGAATCAGCCAGGCATGCTGTTAGGCTCCCAACAGGAGCCTGTATGTTTAGTGAAGGGTGTAGGAAGCCAGCTCGGACATGGTTCACCTAAAGCCAAGGCCCCATTGAAAGCCCAGGAATATGGCATTAGAGAGAGAGGCCAGGTTGGTACTAAGGAAAATTGGGGAATGATTCTAAGCCTAACCTGGCTTCATGGTCTAGTTCCTCTCACAGGGAGAAAACTCGGTCAGATGCCTGGGCTAGGTAAACAACAGAAACAAGCCTGAAACAAGGGAGTTCACCTATCTGTTGGGGCTCTGCTTGCAAATGACAAAAAGCAGCAGAGGTTATATTAAAAAGGGAACGAGAATTTGAGAATCAGCGCTGAAAGGCAGTGCTCAAGGCTAAGAATGCAGCCAGAGATCAGAAAAGTGTAAAGTAGGAATGGGAAAATAGCAGGGGGACCAGGGATGCTCTCTCTCCAGCTCTCTTCTGCATCTCACAGCATATGAGAGACAGAGTTGTTGGTGAAACTAGTCACTCTGCTGCTCCCTCAGCTGGCTTCGGGTTAAATGGTTGTTTGAGATCTGACGTAGAAAGAGCCAGAAAGACTTTCCTTCTTAATCCTTACACCTTCATGGAAGCTGCAAGCTGAGGTGAGCTAAGGGGCTTCTTTGCTCCAGCTGTCCACGGCCAGGAGAAATGGTCACCCTGCAGCAATGTGAGGCCCATGGGCCTCTCGGGGCAGATTGCACTTGCATGGCACAACCAAGGTATTGTAGTAAGCTGAGCAAGCTCCTGCTGTGCTTCTTAACACGATCAGCCCACCATGAGCAGAAGCATCAGAGACCCTGCTGAATTCAGCAGGGTCAGGAGGCATGCTGTTCACTGCGGCTGGAGACCCTTCCTAGGGACAAGCTGTCTCATGGACACAACCAGTGTGGGTGGTACAGAGGGGCCAGCCGTAATAGCTGTACCACTGAGTTCTCACTCACAGCCCATCCAGTAGGAGAGAGGCGGGATGGAAGGATATGAAGAGGCTGGAGTTCTTGCAGAGCAGGTTGGGGCAGAACAAGCCAATGCTTTCCGCCTTCAGGCTGGCATGACCTCAGACACACACACTGAGTATGCACGGGGAATAGTTACCAGTACAGGCAGCTTGAGCTTAAGGCTTCCTCTATGAGAACAGAAGGCTTTGGGGAAAGCAACAAAGGCTGGCAGGGCTACTTACAGAACCTTTAAATGTTTTATTACAGGAAATGTAAACCATGCACTAGAGTTGAGGGAATAACAACCCCTTTTCACAAAGCCAGTACCCAGCCCCAACAATCAACAACTCATAGCTAGGCCTGCCCCACACCGACTCCAACCACTTCCCCTCCTTTATTATTGAGAAATAAATGCTTGGTTTCACAGCCTTTATTAAACACGTCAGCATTAATTTCAAAATATTAGTATATCCACAATTCCACTGTTGCACATAAACTTCAATAACTCTCCAACATTATCAAATAGCTAACTCATGTTTTAAAAGAATCAATTGTTTCATAGATTCTATACTATTTTATAAATTATTTATTTGAATCAAGACCTAAACAAGACCCATACATTATAAATGACGATATGTTTTTAAATTATCTGTTGCACTATGGACGGCCCCTTCATTCATTTTTCTCATTTTCCCTTTCTGAAGTCCTTAATGGACATGGGTCATTTTCCCCCAGCTTTGACCACAGTCTGGATTTTGCCAATTGTACCTATCTGGTGTAATTTAATTTCTCCCCTTGTTCCTTAGAATGGATCAAATGAGATAAGTTTACCCCATCTACTGCTTGACTTACCAGTTCATAGGTGAAAGGCATGGCGCATGCTTCTTTCTTGTATTTTCAGAATGATACTTGAGTGACGAGGGTTTCAGCTGTCTGTCCTTAGAAAGCAATCCCAGAAGAATCAGCTTGCTTCACTCCTCACGGTTCTTCTATACACTGAGCTGGCCTGGCCTGGTTGTTCTACCCTGTGTGGTGTCTGATGGGACCAGATCACTCCTGATGGCTCTGTCACTCATTTGCCACACATGTGGGATTAATGTCCCCACGGGTACAACACTGTGATTCCTCACAGCATGGTGGACTCCATGTACCCAGGCTTCTGATATGACATCCAGGTTCTGAGAGGGAGTGGGGGATATGCAGGTATCATAGGTCTCAGTCTCAGAAGTCACACAATGTCACTGCCAAGACATCCTTTGTTGGAAATGGGGACATGACACTCCTCAGACTAAGGAAGCGAGACACAAATGCCACCTCGCTGGAGGAGTGGCAAAAACTTCCAACCATTTTTACATCTAGCGCCTTTCAATGGTCAACAGTTAGGACTGATAATTTCCTTTCCTTTCTTTAATATTTTTCTTGGTTATTATACATATATAATCATATATATGATCCTTAAAGACTTTATTTTTTTAATTATGTACATATGTGTATGTGGCTATGTACTTGTGGGTGTAGTACCCTCAGAGGCCAGAAGAGGTCATCAGATCCTCTGAAGCTGGAGTTACAGACAGTTGTGAGCTGCCAGATGAGGGTTCTGGGAACGAAACTCAGGTCCTCTACAAGAACAGTACACACTCTCAACCACTGAGCCATCTCTTCATACCTATATTTGATTTATTTTAATTCACTGTGGTTCTTTCTCTCGTAGATGTTCAAATGGTTTCCCATTTTCTTGAGTTTTCTTCTGACTCTTTCTAACATAGTGGGGTTGGCTCACTGTTTCCTGGATTCCTGTATAAGAATGTGTTTCTGGCTCCTCTGACAGATTCCCTGTCCCAGACATAGAACCCCGATTCCTCTAGTGGGAAGTGGTATCCAGAGACTACAATCTGAGTGCTAGACACACTCACTGATATTTGGTTAGCAATTTCTTCTAGACGTTCTCTCAGGAGAAGGCTAGGGAAGATGGTTTAAATATTTTATCCTCACTCTCTCTTGTATTTGACTTACTATGACATCTGCACCACCTACTTCACGGCTTCAAGAGAATCAGATATTTTTCCATGTTTAGAATAATATATGAGCTGGGTTTAGTGGTACTAGCCTGTCATCCTAGACATTTAGGAGCCTGAGGCAGAAAGATTGCACATTCAATGCCTGCCTGGGTGACAGAGCTAGTTCAAGCATAAGCAGGATTGCTTAGCAAGCTCTGCCTCAAAATTCAAAAAGTAGTAGAAGGCCGGGGATATACCTCATTGGTAAGGTACCTACCTGCCTTCGAATACAAAGTTCAGTCTCTAGCATAGAAAAAAAGAATGATGCTGATGCTGGCCTGGCTTCTGTGCCACGCTGACCATCAGAAGATGATCTAGAGACTGCTGCATGCTGACACTTCATGTGCACTTTACAAACTGTTCCACTTTAACAAGTTTAACACAGCCTGAAAATCCTGGCTTCCTTACAGGCATGTCCAACCTGCAGCCCAAAGGCTCCATGTGATTGTGTAGAGCTGAGAGGAGCTGTGGAAGAAACCCAACAGAAAATTATAAACTACAGATGTATTTAAAGCATTATAAAAAACACGATTTTTGTTTGAACTCTGCAGATGACAATACTGTGTCACAACGTCAAAAAGTTGGACATGCCTGGAAGGCTTACATAGCTGTATCAGTCTTCAGGGTATGTATTTCAATTTGTTTTTCACTTTCTAGAACTCAGTAACACCTTATCCCTTCTGCACGTTAGTTTCCAGTTGGCTTGAAGCAATCAAGGGAGTTGTCTTAAATTCTCTCAGTTAGAAGAAATCCAGAAAAAGCCTCCGGTTACTGATGGAAGAGAAGTTCTCTCTTCGGCTAATATGATGTTTGAGTGTGGAAACTGTGTAGCACCATTTTGTTAAAGAGGGTCACCTACTAATGACAATATTATTTTTCTACCTTTCCATTCACTGGGTGTCAGTTTCATCTTTTGCTAGGTGACCCTTCTTAGCATGTCTATCAGTGTGACTACTCCGGTACCCTCCCATTAGTGAAACCACACAATGTTTCACTGTGTGTAATATCCATTGTATAAATAATCATATTTTGTCTGCTGTAGGCATTGTAGTCACTTCTTTTGGATATGTGCCCAGAAGTGAATTTACTGAATCATATGGAAAATATATGTGTTTTAGAAGCTGCCATACTGTTTTCCATAACAGCTACACCATTTCATAATCCAACAACCACAGGAGTTGACTTTTCCACATCTTCATGAACACTGTTTATATTCTGATTTTAGAGGCAGTTGCTCTTTATTGTTATTATAGCCATCCTCACTGTGTGAATTATGTAATTCCTTTCCAAAATCTTTGATATTCTGCTCCCTGGCCAGGCAAATGCACCAGGAGGGCAGACTTTAGATATTAGCTGGTGAATGACTGGGGGTTTAAAGTTGGGCCCCCAATGAGCATGGAATTGACAGATAGGATTATTCATTAAATGTTAAAAAAAACTAATGAGCAACTTATTCAAGGTGAACCCCTTTCCTCACCAAAAAATAAATAAAAATAAATACACTCTGAAAACTCAGCTCATATGGAAAGAGTGGGGATCTGAAATCAGATTGGTTATAGAGTGGGCAAATAGCACAGGAAAAGACAAGTAGGAAGGATGGGTGGTGGGATATTTCCCTAGCCATTCTCATAGGACACCTGATCAAAGCACCCTGTGTTAATTGCTTTCTATTGCTGTGATAAAACATTGACCAAAAACCAACTCAGCAGGAAGGGGTTTATTTCATCTAACATTTTATAGTCCACAATCAAAGAAACCCAAGATAAAAAACTAAAGGAGAGACCACAGAGGATTGTTGCTTCCTGGCTTGCATCCTCTGGCTTGCTTCCTCTGGGTTGCTAAGCTAGCTTTCTTATGCAGCCCATGCCAACCTGCCTAGGGTTGCACAGCTTACAGTGGGCTGAGCCCACCTACATCAATTGACAAGAAGATGTCTCACAGATGTGGCCACAGGCCAGTAAGATGGAGGCAATCCACAGTTGAGGTTCCCTCTTTCCAAGCATATCAAGATGTCATCTGAAGCTAATATAACACACCCTAAGTCCCCTCTGCATCATTTTCCCTGTTGGTCTCCTTTTCTCTCTATTCAGAACCATCCTTGATGGTTTTTTTTTAAAGCCTCAGCCTTCTAAAATTATACATTATAACCAGAATTCCAATAGCAGCCACACTTTAACCTACCTCAGCAACACATGCTGTAGTGAACACCAAGGTAGGAAATCTCTGCACAGTCTGCATGCATTAGTCTCCCAGGCATTAGCAGAAGGAAGTCTTCCCAGGGGACTGAAGCGTAGCATACATGCCTAAAAGAAGCAATGGGGTTCTCCCTAGGCTATGAGACTAGGAAAGACCAAACTGGTACTGCTTCCCTCAGGAAGACCCTGGAGATTAAATTGAGAGACTTTCTGCTGGCACCAAAATTCATCAAAATATCTGAAAGTCTTGCCTCAGTGGGCTGTGGACACAATCAGATATTTATCTGAAACTCTTCCAAACTGCTTTGGTCTAGACAGCAGGCTGGAAATCTCCACAGGAAAAAAAATATCCCTTCTAAAGCTCACTCGGTAACAATGCAATCTGGATGGGCGAATGAAACCCTCCCCCTGCCCATCAACGCCTGAGACAGATGAGAGAGCTGGCCCTGTGGGCATAAGAGTGGGAGGGCCAACCCTGACCCCCACCAGCTGCAACACTCAGGAGAACAGGCCTTGCACCTCGCCAGGGCAGCACAAATAGAGCCAACCCTGTTACCCATCTATCTGCCTTGTGGCAGCATGGGCAGGGGAGAGTTGCCCCCCCATGCCCATCAACACCTGAGGCAGGTGAGGGAGTTGGCCCTGTGGGCATAAGAGTGGGAGAGCCATCCCTGACCCCCCACCAGCGGCAACAGTCAGGAGAGCAGGCCCTGCACCACCCCAGAGCAGAATAGAACCAATCCTGTTATCTCATGAGTGGGTGAGCCAGCCCCGAAACTGTGGCCATGGGAGGGCTGTCCCTATTACCTGTCTATCCTGTGGTGGCATGGGTGAGGGAGAGTTGCCCCCTACACACACCTATCTATACCTGGGGCAGATGGGAGAGCTGGCCCTGTGGCCATAAGAGCGGAAGAGCCAAACCTGTTTGTTAGCACAGGTGTGAGCTAGCCAGCCCTGAAGTTGTAAACATGGAAGAGCTGTCCCCATTTATCTCCTGGCACACTGACGCTACAATTGACCAGGCCCAAGCCCTTGGCACACCCCAACATTCACCCCATCTATGATCTGCTGGAGCATGTGAAGGAACCTGACCCCCACACCCAAAGCTGCAGGATCTCCACAACATAGGGCAACAAAACAACAGACTATCCAGGAAGAGTCCTAGTGAGGGCTCAGTATCAATAGTGTAGTAGAAACCAGAACAATGACTCTTTGAAATGAACACTTGCAAGTAAAGATATACAGATAAGGGGGTTTATGGCATGACTCACTGAGTCACACTGTAGCTTCCATAATGAGATTTTTAATTTTTTTCTCTCTTTTTAATTTTCCCCTTTTCTCTTAAATTTCAATTTATTTGGGGGAGGTGTAGGGGCAGAGAGCAGATACAAAGGGATGGGGAAATAAATGAATGGGATGAAGATACATGATGTAAAAGACACGGAGGAAAAAAAGGAAGGAAGGAAAGAAAAGAAAGGAAGAAAGAGAGAGGGGGAGACAGACAGATAGAGACAGAGAAAGGAAGAAAAAAAGGAAGGAAGGAGACAGAGAGAGAAAGGAAGGAAGGAAGGAAGAAAGAAAAAAGAAAGGAAGGAAGGAAGGAAGGGAGGGAGGGAGGGAGGGAGGGAGGAAGAAAGGAAGGAAGGAAGGAAGGAAGGAAGTAAGGAAGGAAGGAAGGAAGGAAGGAAGAAAAGACAAATGCAATCTTGGTTGAGAGGTTTTCTTTCCACTGAGCCAGACATTTGAATGGTGAGGCACTGCTGTTTCCCTATTTCCTGAACTTTGCTCTGGAAGTTCTAGTGTCTCTTTCTCAACATTTCATTGCTCACACCACTGTCTCTTCCGAGCTTTTGTCCCACCTTCAACAGATCAGTTGTCAGAGGCTGAGGGTAGGTGGAAGAGACAGAGTGAAGGGGGCCACATAGACCTTGGGGAACTTTGGTACTAGTCGGCATGTTGGTTGCATTGCTGGTTGTGACTGTATACATTTTCCCATTTATTGGATTTTACACTTGAAAGTGTGAATTTCATTATATTAAATTACCTGTTTTGTTGAATTAAGAAACATGACACTTTGCATTAAATTTTAGCTTGTTTTATTTAACATTTGCTTTTAAAGTGCACTCTACATTTATTATAAAACATATACATATTTTTATTCATAGATATTTGTATATATTTTTATTCTCATTTTAGGTTACTACATCATCCCCAACGACCAGAATCAGAGCAGCTTCTCAAGCAGTCTTGGCCTCTGTGTGCCTCTATCCTCATCAGCCCTCCTTGTATACGGAAAGTGAACCTATCCCAAGTTCAGCTTTCTAAAGAGAACCAGGAATGAGACAGCCAAGGCCAAGGCCAGACAGTGCCCTCAAGAAACGTAAGCCTCAGCAGGTGCGGAGGAAATCCATGCTGCAAATGCACAATAGGCTTGAGAACTGTGTGGTCTTTCTAAGGCAATGGAAATGTGGTGAGAGATGAGCGGCACAGTGTGTGTGAACTGCCGTGCACAAAGCCAGCCCGCCACAAGTAGAAACTCCTTTAGTGCTTTTACCCATGCATTTGTGCCTATTTCATTTTCTGTCAACAGGCTCCACTTGGTTTTTCCCTGGTATCAGGTGTCATTTGTTGTCAATGAATTAACCTTATCCCAGTCACCTTTCTACCTGCAGATGTGAGAAGGAAGTGGGAGACTCTTACCCTGTATGCTGGCAACTTGGGCTCCCTGTGTGACAGTCCGTTTACTCTTCTACAAGACTCTTCGTCCCTGTTCTGCAAAGCTCGGGAAATAACTGCATTAGTCCAACTTGTTTTACTTATTCAATACATATTTACTGAAAACCTAAGGTACGTCAAAGCTCTCTCATATGCTAGGGATGGAGCAAAGAACAAAAAGGAAGAGGAGGAGGGGGAGAAGGAGGAGGAGAAGCAGAGATGAGGGGAAGAAATAAGGAGGAGGAAGAGAAAAAAGAGAAAACCCCGTGTCCTTTGTTTTTCCATTCTAGTCCAAGGTGACCTCTATGAAGGAAACATCACACTACCACCCACACTGCTAAAATAAAAGTTAAAGGGCTATGGGGCATCTCATTTTTTTAGTCTAGAGATTCTCCAATATTGGACAGAGAATTAGCCTAAAAATATAGTGGAAAAATCCCTAGGAGAGTTTCCAAGCTGGAGCCATGGTATGAAACCAAAGAATAATTCACACATATTAAAGAAATAAATGTGAGGTGCTTACACAAGCTTCCTGGCTCCAGACATCAAGAGCATGTAGCAAACTTAACTGTGTGCAGAAGAAAACAAACATCACTAAAATCAACAGCACATGAGGGATAAAGTCAAGCCTAAGAAAGTGCTTGGAGGTCTGATTGTAGAAAAGGTGATGTCCTTGTTCAATATATTCCTGGAAAGTGAGAGACACTTTGGCTTAAAATTCAGAGGAGGTGACTCTCACAGTTTACTGGGCTGCCTCAACTTGAAGTAAGTCCCCATCTCCTGAGTGCCATAGACAGATTCTTAATTGTCCTCAGTAGAAGTCCCATTAAACATAAACCCAGTAGTCCTGTTCTTCTGCTGTGATCCAGCCATATAAAGTTGGCCTTCAGGGGCCTCTGGATCCAGTGGAGGGGACATATAAGCACCCAGCGGAGAGATCAGTGTGTTTACAAAAGGGAGCACAGGGCTGGGGGTTGTATAGCTCTTCATTCTGCACAGGAGCCATGAAAGGACCTTACAGGAGGTCACCTAAGATCAATTTCTCATGATAAGCAAAAACCAAGCAGTCAAGGGCCAGAAAGATGCTTAGACTACAATTAGTGGTTTTTAGGCTTGCGCCATGGTCTCTGACAGTATTCACACAGGCTCTCTGGGGCTTCTCAAGAATAGGACAATGTGACTGGAGTTGCAGAAACCTCTTCTCCTTCTCCAAAGCAATAAACTCCAATCTGTTTTATAGCTTACAAATTCACTTAAGACTTTATATCAAGTATACTGTATCTCAATGCATGTCATAAAACATAAAGCCAGTAAACATATCCCACAGTCTGTGCCTCCTGCCCTGGGGTATGCTTTCCAGAACCTGAGGCTCTACAGTGAAAATACAAAGGTAGTTTCTTGATGGGGAGTGCTCCCAAAAGGCCCAGATTCAAGCAGCCCTCCCCCCCTCAACCCACCCCACCCCACCCCCGCCCATGTCTGCCATTTCACATGGAGATGAGTGTTGAATCGCAGGATGAGATCCAAGGGACTGAGTCCATTTCTGATTCCACAGAAGTCCTGTGGTTATAAAGGAGTATAAGGACCCAGTGTAGACCAGCTGCTGTACCATTGTATGGTTTTCTGAGCCCTCAATTGGTGCTCTGGACAAAGTGTTTCCACACCAAAGACAGCACTCACCACTGGGATACATACCTTTTACCAGGAATACACCTCAGAAGCCATCCTTACCAATTCCTCACTCCACCCTCCTGAGAACTGGTGTTGTGTCTCCCCAGTTATGGAAATCCTGCTTCCACATTTAGCTTTCTTTTGGCTCACCAGAAAATCAGACTCTGTGGAGCCTAATCATTTCCCATTTAATTTGAACGATCTCCTTTGATTTGGAGGTATAATTAGCCTTAATAGCATGCTAAATATAAAGACACATTACTCACAGCCAGGACACGATAGTGAAAGATCTGCAGGAGGGCCTTCATATCTACTGTATTCTCCAATAGGTGCCAATAAAGCAGTCAATGAGCCACCATTAAGGAAAAAAGTCTGTTGATGGGGGCAGGTGTGTTAGAAAGGGGATCTCACAGGCGAAGGTGGAAGTTTATCTCAGTACAAGTAGCATAAGACACAGACTCCTTTGTTACAGGGAGATAGCTGCCTGTGTGAGAAATGGAGTCCCTGCCTGAGATTCTAAGACATGAGACGCTTGGTCTGAGGCAAAGTGGGTCAGCTGCTTATCAATAATGTTCACTTTCTGATCTCGTGGTGGTGGGGTGGCGCTGTAAAAGTGTAACAAACATTTGGTTGCACCCTCAAACAATTCTCAGTAGGAAATTGACGAGTTGCTTGAATTCTCCAAAGTTCTGTTTTTATTTTTCAGAATTAAAATTCATATAACGCTCTCCTTCCCCCAGAGGATCATTATGAAGATGAAGTGAGGCTACTTACATGAGAACACCCAGCCCCATGCAGGTGCACAGTGTGAACTGAGAAATAGTAGACACTGCTCTGAGCATTTGCAAGGACTTCTTTGCAGAGTGAGTGGATATGGTTTCTAAGTGGCTTATTAATGACTGTCTAGAAAGCATAAGCCTCTCCCTCCATCTGCTCATACGGCGAAGGTAGACAGACATGCTTCTGCCAGGTTCTCAGCAAAGCACGCTCTAAACTGGCCCTTGGCAACATCAACCGTGCTCCAGTGAAGTCAGAAACAGGTCAGTAAGTTTTGTATAGGGGTCCTCGATGGCTCTTCCAAATCGCTGGCTTCTCAATTACAGAGGAAATGAGCCTGAAAAATGTCTATAGCTTAATCGTTAAAGGTACCTTTGCTGAAAACCAAAATCTATAGATCCCCCACCCTTAACTAGAAAGTGATGGTTAAGCATTTATAATACTGAGTCGGGCTTGGCCCCTTCTGTGTGGATGTGTATTCATTCCCCGGTATGTGCCGGGGGAGCTTCTGGAGGCCTTGAGCCTTTGTTTGGTGTAACAAATTCTTGGGGGGCAAACTTACTAAACTTGGAATACTTAGTGGAGAGGGAGATTAGGAGTGAAATACGTAATGCTGTTAGATGAGACCAGGTGCTTGTAAGAGCTTGCATCTGGTACATTTAAAAATTTGAAAGAAGTAGCAAAGTGATGACAAAGGGCACAGATTTGGGGGTTTGGAGAGATGGCTCAGTGGTTAAGAGCACTAGTTGCTCTT
The DNA here is from genome assembly GCA_902168325.1 of Peromyscus nudipes. Taxonomy (NCBI): domain Eukaryota; kingdom Metazoa; phylum Chordata; class Mammalia; order Rodentia; family Cricetidae; genus Peromyscus; species Peromyscus nudipes. Next base: position 18,084 of record CABHPH010158100.1, read on the forward strand.
CCAAAGGACCCAGGTTTGATTCCTAGCACCCACATGGCATCTCACAACTGTCTGTAATTCTAGTTCCGGGGGATCTGACACCCTTACACAGACATATATGTGGGCAGAACACCAATTTACATAAAAATAAATAAATCATTTTTAAAAAAAGGGGCACAGATTTTACCTTGTCTTTCTGCCAAGAAAGACACAGCGTGTGGACATTTTGAGGAGCTGGGCCACACATTCCTCTCCCATTGGAATCACAGAACACAAGCCCTCTGTCCCAACATCCTGCCCTAGGCCTGCTTCTACCTGGGATCCACTTGCCCCAGCTTCCCTAAAGATGCAAAGGGAGACATGCTCACCAGTCTGTTAGGTGAGGAGTCTGGTAATCTGACAGTGCATTTACAACCTCCTGTGCTGTCTCCTTATTAGAGAAACCCAGCACTGTTCAGAAGGGATGCTGGAGATGCAAAGCCTGAAAATGCAGCCCATGGGGTCTCTGTTTATCATTGCCTGCTGTTATGTCCATCTTCCTCACTGGGCTCTGCACATCCCCTGCTGGCCTCCTGCTATTTATGGGCCAGTTGCTTTCATGTCCTCCAGGGAGAGCCCTGCAGGGAACCTGCTGATGGCTTAGCCTGTGACTACCCCCCTTGGTGAAGCAGCCCTGCATTTCTGGCCACCTCACAGCTCCGGGTATGTTTTAAACAGATCTTTCATGAATCAGAACTGTTCCTTTGTCCAGTCTGCAGTCAGCTCTGCTTCTCTGAGCTGGGGCTTAGGGCAGAAGATGTCCATACCAAGATGGACACAGCTAGGACAGGACCTCTCTCATAGCATTGCTGGGAAATGATGGAGATAACAGAAGCAAAGTGATGTCATGTGTCACAAAATAAAGAATGACGTACACACACCACCTGCTACCTGAGACCACACAGAGTCCAGCTTAAGCGTGTGGATTGGGAGTAGACGGCATCCATCTCTCTGTGGTGCTTTCTGCTGTGCACACAACCTAGCAAAGGTTCCTTGACCTTCTGGATTAGTTGTTTTTCTCAGTGCTGGGACAAAACGCCTGACAGAGGTGACTTAAGGACTTATTTCAGCTGAAGGTTCACAGGTACAGTCCATCATGAAAAGACAGGATGACAGAAACATGGGGCGGCTGGTCACACTGCCTCTACACTCAGGAAACCGAGAGGGATAAATGCTGATGTGCCCCACTCTCCTTTTTATTCGGTCCAGGACTCCAGCCCACACCTTCCTTTGTCCCAGTCTTCTGGTCAGCAAAATAGGGATGTGAATTAAACCAATTAAGTTGGTTAGCTATATGTGTTTGGGGTAGTATTGGGCATTGGGCCCTTAAAATAGCCCCTGTCATTCGCTTTCCAGAGGGCTTGCCTGGAACCTCTCTGGGCTGTTCCCCAGTTAGAATTCAGTGTAGGATAGTGGTGGTAAGTGCCAAGTCTTGAAAAAAAAAAAAAGGCAAGTGCTACCCCATAGATTGTGAGCATTAAGGGATGACATTTGTGGATACGTAAGGACCAAAGAGCTTAGCTCAAGGAACAGGGATCATCCACAGCAGCTGAGAAATGAATATCAAACAGTTCCCCAGCCCAGATCCAGCCAGAGCAAGGGCATTTCTGCCAGCCGTGATAAGTAGTTCTTGACTGATCCCTAGCAGCAATATTAATAGAAACCCAATCCTGATCCATCTGCTTGCCTCTACCTAAAAGCATATCCTTTGACACTTTTTATCCTTCTCACCACCTTCCCCAATCCTGTCTTCCACACTCACTGTGTTTACTTCCTGTCAGAGTGAATATGTTTCCAAGAGGGACACTTGAGCCCTTCCCATTGGCTATCAGACCACTGAAACAATGGCCCCCCACCAAGTTAAAACTTCCCCTGGAATCTCCTGCTGGGAAAAGAAATGGTTGAATCCCAGGTAATAATAGTCAGCGGCAGGTGGAACCACACCCTGACCAGAACTACCTAGTTATACAAAACTCTAGCCCTCTATTTAAACCTAAATCTCATGTCAAGGTCCCAAAGACGGGATGGGAAATCACTGAGCCTCTTTATTGGTGCCTCTTCCCAGTGTGGCCACAGTGAATAATTCTCTGCCCTCTGCCTGTCGCTGTAACTTGTTATAACTCATTCACTGGTATACTGAGTCCTGGTGGCCACGACTGGCTTGTTAGAGCTGCCAGGGCTCAAGCTCTGACCTACCAACTCCAGTAACATCCTCTGCGTTATCATCACTGTCTTCCTCTATGTCTTCCAAACTCAGCATCCGAGTGATCTCTACAATACACACACCAGACTGGGTGGCTCTCTTACACTCCTGACGTGAAGTGGCTGTGTCCTTCTACCCATCAGTTCTCACTCGCTCCCCACACTCCTGACCACACTGGTATATAGCCATGCTTCAACAATGGCTCAGTGGGCGGTGGCAGGGAGGAGCTTGGCACCATTGCCAGCTGGGCCCAGGAGGCCCCTGTTCTCCCCAGGCTATCTCTAACGATATTCCCGGGTTAATGCTGACTTGCTGTTACTCATCTCTTGTGCCTCCTGCATTTCCTTCTTGGCATGTGGCTGTTAGCCTTTATTTATTAATGTGATTAGTATCTGTCATGCGCTCCCCCGGCACACCCGAATCTCTAAGAGCTCAGACCATGCCTGTCCTCTTTATCATTGTAACCACATTGCTGAGCTCAGCTCAATAAATAAATAGTGGATGAGTGGATAAAATTAAATATCATCTTTGAAATCAGAGGCAGACGGTAGAGGAAGTCCCTGGGTCTCCAGGAATCACAGCAATAACTACTCCAAAACTCCCCTGAGTAGGTGGGGCTGAACTGAGGCAAGGCCTAGTTTTAAAGGAGACTATTGATTTTGTCACATAATATGGTCCAGGAGATCTTCCTAAAGACTTCAAACTGATCACAGGGCATAGTGGTATGCCCCCATAATTCTATCACTCTGGAGTCTGAGCAAGGGGAATCATGAGTTTAAGGCCAGCCTGGCAGAGATTGCTAGTTTGGGTCAGACCAGCAAGGCCCTGTTGAGAGAGAAGAGTGTGTGTGTGTGTGTGTGTGTGTGAGAGAGAGAGAGAGAGAGAGACAGAGAGAGAGAGAGAGAGAGAGAGAGAGAGAGAGAGAGAGAGAGAGAGAACCTGGGGATACAAGGGGGTAGTTGCTGCTCTCAGACAAGTTTTCTTTTGTTTGAATGTTAGTAATCTTTCAATTGACTTTACAGGCTAAGGCAATGGCTCAGTGGTTAAAAGTGATTCCTGTGTCTGTGCATGAGGACCTAAGTTTGAATTCCCAGCTTCTATGTAAAAAGCCAGTCATGGCTGCCTGTGTCTGTAACCATAGTATTGTGGGGCAGAGACCAACAGATCCTAGAACTTCCTGGCCAACCAGCCTAGCTGAAATGGTGAACTTCCAGTTCAGTGAGAGACCCTGTCTCAATAAAGCAGAGGACAGTAGAAGATACCTGGTGTCCTCCATCTTCCACATCCACAGCCACAGGCACACAAACCCATCCATGTATACCTGCACACCCACAGGCGTGCACCACACATACATACATCATATAGACAGACTCACACATATACACATAAACACACACACACACACACACACACACACACACCACAAACACCAAAAACCCCAACCCTGATGACAAATGCCTAACGTGGTTCCATCATTTATTACAGTGTAACTTTGGAGGTAATTCTCACACCGCTCACAGTATTCACAAAACTCGGACAGCCTCTTATCAGTAAACAGACTAGGCAATACCTTCTGTCTCTGCCACTCCCAAGATCTTGAGAAAATTGCTTAGCTGTCCTATGCCTCAGTTTCTTAACCTATAATAGTATGCAGCTTTTAGTCTTATCGTGAGAATGAAATGGGTTAACACATAAAGCTCTTCGGAGGATGCCTGACCAATTAGAAGCCCATGATGCTGTGAGAGTCTTCATATTAGATAGTTGATGTCAATAAAACAAAACAACAACAAAAAAGAGAAGTTTGAACACATAGCGGGAACACAACCAAGGCTAGCTCTCTCCTTTCCTGCATTCTAATCAACACTAAACCTAGCTATACCCCTGAGCAGGCAATATTCAAACTGTAGTCAAGGGCACGTTCGTTAGACCCCAAGTAAGAATTACATGGGATTTCTGTTTATTTATTATATTTTGTTTGCTCGTGCTTGCTGGTTCTTATTTTAATTCAGACTCTCTTCCAGATGCCAACTCAAAATATATGTGTACTGAGAAGCTCCTCAAAATCCAGATGGTCAAAACAGACTCATTACCTCTGCTCTATTTTCTACTCCACCCTGCTCCTCCCTAGACCTGTCTCAGTTAATACTTCCATGTGTCCAGTCATCTAGCTGAGGGACAGAATCTTCTGATACTCCCCATCCTTCCTTCGTCCACTGACCCAGTTAGTTCCCCAGGCCCATCTCTTGAGTCTGGCTCAGAGCCCGCGGTCCCAGAGAGACCCTTCAGGTCTAACGCTGGTGTCGACAGTAGCCTCCTCGCTGTGCATCCTGTCTCTATCTGCACTCCCTTCCTGTGAGAGCTAGCATGATCTTTCCAAGTCATACCTCATTCCCTGCTGCCCTCCTTATCAACTCGGAATGCAGACCAAGTTCTTCCCTAGTAAGTTCCTTCCCTGGTCCTCCTTTATGTCTCCAGCATGTGAGTTGTACCTTTTGTTGCCAAAAAGAGCCATTTCTACCTCCTCATCTAATCCGTGGATGCCGCATCCGTATGAGGATGCTTACAGCATTCCTTGGGCAAGAATAAGCCTTTGTGGTAATTACTGTGCAAGAAGACCTGCAGTGATTCACACATACTATTCCTGGGCCCGTACCCTATTGAAGAGAGTTGGCTTTCCAGCAAACGGGTGTTGCTGAAGTGCCTATGTGATTGCCAAGGCTGGGTTGTGCAGAGTTTGCCTGTCTTATACCCATCACTCCAGATGAACCAGCCTCTGTGTTATGAGAACTCTTCAGCAGCTCTCTAAATAAGTGCCCCCCAAAGGAACTGAGGCCTCCTGCCAATAGCCACATGAGTGAGCCAGTTTGGAAGCAGTCTCCCAGTGCTGTCAAGGTTTTCAGATAAATACAACCTTATACAAGGCCTGAAGCCAAAACCACCTTAACAAGAGGCTGCTGGATTCCTGATGCATAGAAACTGAGCTAGAAAATATTCAGCATGGATTTAACCCACTGCGTTTGGAGGCAATTTGTTGAACTGTTTCTCCTTGACTCTGCCTGCCAGACTCTTATGCACTCTTCAGGATTGTGCTGGGCCAAAAGCTCAAGAAAGCTGGTTCTCAGATGGTTAGACATCCACATATGTGATCAGAGATTCTTCTGATAGCACCTCCCCTAACACAGCATTCTCTTCACTTGCTTGTCTTCTTCCCCACTAGACTTAGGATGCTACAGAGCATCATCTAGGTCTTGCCTCTATTCCCTTCATTTTCCATCTTGCAGAAGTCCTACATCTTACTGATAAATGGATGGAGGGAGAGGGAGGTAACTGAGGGTGTCAGGAGTGAACTGGGAGGGCCTTATTCCCATCCCAAGGCTTTCCCCAACCTTGGTGTTTCCCCTTGAACTTGATGGCTCTTCACTTGGAAAAATCCTCTCTATTGATCTGGGAATCACTTCCAACCCCACCTCACCTTCCCCAGCCCCACCTGGTGACCCAGCCTTCCCTGAAAGAACATCTCTTTACCATTCATGGATAGACAAGGGGGGACATTTTCACAGAAACCCAAATCCCTTGCCTCTCTGTTGAGTTCTTAAAGGATCCCTCTGCTAATCTTCTGGCCACTCACTTAAAAATGTAAATGAGTGGAAGGCCAGCCTGTCCTCAGGTGTGGAGGTCAAGCATGCCATATGGACTTCAGAGCAAAACCAAATGCTGGCTGCACTGGGGTGCCGGACTCCTGCAGGCTCAGGTGCTGAGGACCCTCCCCTGGCAGAGAGAAGCAGCCTGCCCAGCTTCAGTTAAGGACATGCAGCCATCACAATACTCAGTGGGACCATCTTTAAAGTAGGTACTTCAGAGGAATGCAGAGGATGGATGCAAACCATCCTTTCTTCCTCCCTCCCTTCCTTCCATTCTTTTTCTCTTTCTCCTTTCCCCTCTGTCTCTATCTCTCTGATTGACACATAGTAACTGTATATCTTTATGAGGTACAGTGTGATGTTTCATTACATAAATACAAATGTGTAATTATCGGATCAGGGTAACTGGCATATCTATCACTTCAGACATTTATCATTTCTTTACATTAAATATTCAAAATCTTCTTTACTATTTATTTTGAAATCTGAAATTTGTTGCTGCAAACACAGTTATCCTATGTGCTGTAACACATTACAAGTTGGTCCCCTATCCAATTGCACCCCTGGACACATTAAGCGGTCCCTTGCCTGCATTCCCATGGCCTGGATCTCTACAGCAGCATTCTTGCTAGTCTCTTGGCTTTTGTTCCCATACCCTCCAATCAGCATCCGCAGACACTGTCTCCAACCTGCAGTGACCTGGGACTAAAGGAGAAAATCACAAGGACAGGACCACCATCGTTTGTTTAGTTTGACCTCTCCACTCTCCTCGCTTACTCCTCATTCCTAACTCCCTTGTCAGGACCTCTGCCTGATACCCACAACCCCAAGCCCACCTCCCCCACCCACCTCCTTCCTTGAGCCTCTGAGCTTATGTCCATCTGTGTTCAGCCCATTCAGTGTATACATGAATGCCCATTGGTCCCACAGACTCAACTCACTTGAAGCTCAAATCAGGTTTTCCTCTGGGAAGTGCCATTTCTGTACTAACTAACTCTCTCTGGCTCACAGCAACATGTCTTCTGAACCCCAGATTCAAAGTCTTATTAGTCTCGCTTTTCAGTGTCCCCTGTGACCACCCTTTCTTCCTTCTGTACTCACACGGCTTGGTTTGAGGACTCCATGCTCAGAGTGTGGTGAGACTGGCCATGCCACAGCTGTCTTCAGATCAACCCCTCTGTCTCCGGCCCTGGGTCACCAGTTCCTAATGCACAGACACTGATGCTTTGTGAAAGACTGAGTGAACTTTCCCTGTGGAGAGGTGAACAGACATTTTCTCATCCCACTTAGGGCGCTAATGACAGACCAAAGTTGCGATTCTACTCAAGTGTTGCTTGGCGAACCAAGAACTTCATTGTCCTTATAGGAGCATGAGTGAGGAGGATTCATGGCAGCGTGGGTAACACCCAAATTGCCACATCACTAAAAAGTCTCACTCCAGCATGGGTAACAACTTTCCCACAGTTGTATAGATGGAAGTCCTCCTTCAGTTAGCCTCCCATACTCTACACTCTAGCAACCCTCATAATATGTGCAGCCAGTGCATATACACACCTGGAAAAGAGGCATAGTAGAAGGTGACTAGAACCGCAGATGAGTTTCCAATGACCCTTTCTAGCTGTTGTTTATCAACTTTACACAAACTGAGGTCACCCTGGAGGAGGGACCCCTCAACTGAGGAACTGCCTCCATCAGACTGGCCTATGGACTTGCCTGTGGGGTGTTTTCTTAATTGCTAATTGATATAGGAAGGTCCAGTGTAGTATGAATGCTAATTGGTCTTATTAATAAAAACCCAGAGTCAGATATTGGGGTGAAAGCTGAAAAATCAGAAGCAGAGCAGCTAGCCACTAGTTCTTAATTCTACAAAATCCTCAGCCTGAAAGAGACTTGAGCTCCTTTCTCCTCCTGACTTATATTCCTTTCTCCAGCAAGCCATATCACTTCCTGTCTCAACTTCCATAGTGCTGGCATTAAAGGTATGTGTGCTTCCCAAGTACTGGGAGCAAAGGCATGAGATCCCAAGTGCTGGGATTAAAGGTGTGTGCCACCACCGCCTGGCCTCTATGGCTAACTAGTAGCTGGCTTTGCCCTCTGTTCTTCAGGCAAGCTTTATTTGTGAGAGCATACACAGAATATCACCACAGTGGGCAGTACCACCTGTAGGCATTGGACCTGGGTTGTATAAGAAGAGCAGGTGAGCAAGCATAGATAGCAAGTCCGTAAGCAGCATTCATCTGTGGTATCAGCTCGAGTTTCCGCTTCCAGATTCCTGCATTGAGCTCCTGCTTTGCTTTTCTCAATGATGGACATCAGCTGTAAGATGAAACAAACCCTCTCCTCTACAGGTTGATATTTGTCAGTGTTTTATCACAAAAACAATTAGAGTAGGTAGGACACCACCCCTCCTTCTGTGAGGGAACATCAGCAGGCCAGATCTTGGGGGGGAATCTCTTTTGGGTAGTCACAGCTGCTCTGCTTAAGATGACAATGGCGCCTATGCTGAGCACAATGTTCTAGAATATATAAAATCTTCGGTACCTCCTCATGCTTTATGAAAATAGTAAGTGAATGGTCATTCATTATCACCAGGCATTCATTCATTTAAGTATCTCTTCACTGCAGAAATAAGCAATAAACCAAAGTTCTTGTATCTACCCAGGTTGCCTGCCAGTGGGAACAGAAAATAGTGGGTAAACAGTGAACAGACAGGGAAAACAAAACTATGACAGAGAGAGTTGTTTTATTTAGAGTGTGAGCAGAGAATACGACCTCTGAGCAGACACCTGAAGGGAAAAGTGAGAAGGCACCGGAGACTTCCAGACAAAGGGAACAGTCACTAAGCATAAAGACTTGACAGGTGTGAAGAAGAGTATGGTGGCCTGTGTGGTTGGAGCAGAACAGGAAGTGGAGAATGAATACTGAGAGCAGAGACTAATGCCGTCAAAGCTTTAGGATCTAGCAAGCCACTGAAAGGCCTTCAAATGCATTTGAGTACAGGTGACATATGTTGGGGAATTCTCACAACGCACCTCTGACTCTTTCAGAATTGCTCTGGTACTGTGTAGAGAAGAGAAGCAGCCGGAGGCAGCTATGGCTAAAACCATGGGAGGGAAAAGCACACTACCCCATAACTCCAATCTTTGTTCTTTGAAATGCCTCCATGATTGACAGCTGAGCTCAGATGCCCCACCCTCCCAGGAACACTTCCTAAACACATCTATCTCAGATGAAATGGTTTGTATGATGCACATGTGAAACAATTCATGCAATGCCAAGGTTTTCCAAGAGAACATAGGTTTGCTGTTTCATCATGATTACAAGAAATTTTTACAAATTCTTAAGCAATTTGGTAGGTTAAACCATTCGGATTTATTTTCTTGCAGTCCTGAAGGATCAAGTCCTAAAATCAAGATGTTGGCAGAGCTACATTCCCTGGACTCTAGAGAGTAATCAGTCCCCATGGTTTTTCTAGCCTCTAGAGTCCTTCTATCTTGCTTAGTTTGTGGCCCATCCATCTTCAAAGTCAAGAGCACAGCCTCTTCTTTCTAATCTCTCACTTCCTCTAGCTCCCATCCCTCTTCTGATGCTAGTATTTGTCTCCCAGACCATATCCAGGTTAGCCTCATGTCACAAGCCTTATCTAAGTCACATCTACAATGCCCCTTTTGCAGACTGCAAACTAAAACATTCAATATTCTGGAAATTAATTGACATTTTTCAGGAGTCATTGTTAGAACTACCACAGCTTGAGTCAAGTTTTCTATTTGGTACAGAAGAGTGAGTTTGTCTTCCAGGGTCACTTTTCTTTTGGAGCCTACCATTACAGACTCTGAGGCTCCCAATCAGCTATTCTCTCAAACACCTTTGGAGAACAGAGACTCCAACCACAATTGAGCATTTCTTTTCCAGTGATGCATGGGTTGACATTTGCTGACTGCTTTATGCTTGAACCCTTTCCCATCTCTGGGAAAAGACACCAAGTTATTCCCTTGACAGTCTTATGGTCTATTTGTTTTGTATATGTCTCTTGCCTTACTTTTTTCTGATCTCTAGCCTCATAGCTGAGGCACATGCTCCATGTAGAGTTTGTTGGACTGAAGTGGGCTGAGATGCGGCTCAGCAGCCTCGCTTTCCCATATATCTGCTCTGCTGCTCTGATACTGTTATCATCTTCTATATGCTTCATGGTTCTGGGCAAGAAATGCTTCCCATCAGACTAGGGGGGTGCAGCTGAGTGCTGGGGATGTGGGTTGAATGTGATCTTCTTAAAGCCAAGCTCTCCCCCATGATGCTGCACAGTGAGAAGCCTGGGCCATTTGGAGAGTGTGATTTTGATCCATAAATACTTGTTGCATAGAGCAAGTGCCTGCCAGGTCTAGCAGACACTGGAGGGACTCTAAATGCACTAAAGAAATGAGCTTTTGCCGCTAAAGTCACATTAAATATTTATGCCCAAGCAACTGTAGCATTTTCACCCACAGAGGAAGAAGTTAGGAGCAAACTCCAGAATGGCTGTCACAAGGGGGAAAACAAGAGCAGAAACAAGCAAGTGGCACAGACAGCATCCACAATCATGTGTGAGCAGTAAGTGCTTAAAAGAATTATTCATTTGTTCCACAAACACTAATGGAGTGACTGCCACGTGTCAAGCACTTTTCTGGGCACTCAGGAATTGGAAATCAACAGAGTAGTCAAAGCATCAGCCATTGTAGAACTTGCTTTTATGCACTCAAAAGGTAGGGCCAGGCAGCAGAAATTGCTGCCATTTCTTGATTGCTAAGAATATGCCAGGCATTATATTCCAATCTATGTATATTCACATTTTTGTCATCTAGAGACTTATTTTTATTCCTGCTTTATGAAGGGAGAGAGAGCACAGAACAGTCAATTAACCCGCTGAAGTTGGCAAAGCTTCCAGCTAGGCAAGCTGAGATTTCAAGCTGAGCAGCCCTGATTATGTGTTAGAGGTGAGAAATGTGGAGACCATTTTCTGGCCCCCGAGATTGAGAATTGGGAGACAAGCAAAGGATGAGAGGGAACAGGAAATTATACTAGGAACTTCCTACCCCGAGATGGACTTCCACAGTGCCTGAAGTCAGGTAGGAATAAGAGGTTTGTTGTCATCTTATTTATGATAGCAAATTTTAAACACAAGAAAACAAAGTAACCCAAATCAACTAACCTCATTTCATATTTTAAGAGCATACATTTAATAAAATCAATGTAATACTTTTATAAAGGATATATTTAAGCCTAGAGGATTCTTCCAAGTATATAAGGCAACAATAAATCAAGTTTTGAAATAAATATAAAGAATTGTGTATGTGTGTGTATGTGTAATTCCTGCAGTTAAAAAGAAAAACCAAACCCTGGAGAAGGAGAGCAGGTTCAGCAGTCAAGAGTGCTTGCTCTGACAATGGACCTGGGTTTGTTTTTCAGCATCCATATCCAGTTCCAGGAGATCCATACTCTCTTATGACCTTCACAGGCTCCTGCATGCATGTGACACACACACACACACACACACACACACACATACACACACACACACAAATATATTTTTTTAAAAACCCAAACCTGATGGGTATATACCAAAATGCTAACTGTGGTCATCCACTTAGAGGACTCTGGGAAGGATTTCACCTTACTGCTTGTGATATTTCATGATTACATATTTTTCTACACAGAACACATACTGCTCACTCTTTCAGTCAGAGGAAACCTATTAAATACAAGTAATTAGGAACACCAACGATGTTGGCATTTCTTCTCCAGGAGTCTACTGTCCTCTCAGTGTTATGATCTTAGAATAGATTTTTTTTAAATGATCCAGTTCCAGTGATTAAATTGAAAACTCATGACAAAAAAAAATTGAGCAGTTGGGAAAATTGATTTGTGAAATGACTTTTTTTTCCCCTGCTGGAAACATTTTGAGTTCTGAGTTATCAATCAAATTATGTGCAGCCTTTAAGGTAGTGAAATCACTGGACCATCCTAAAACTGCATGAGATGGATGCAGCTGAGCCCTGGCCTATGGAGACTTTCTAACTGGCTGAATTAACTGCAAACTAGCTAATCAGAGGAGCCTTCAGATCTAAGGGAAAGGCTGGATGTTGATCCAGCGCCTTCCCCAGCAAACAGAATCATAATGTGTGGAAGCCAGGAACTTGCTCTCTTCCCTTAAGGTCAGAGGCATAGCGGCTTATAGGAGCCTTCGGACTCTGAGGCACTGGGAAATGAAGGATCAACTAGAATTTTGGCTAGGAAAGACAATGAACACATAATTAAATATGCCTCAGCAACTGTGCTCTCGACGCAAAGGAAGAAACGCAGGACTCCTTTGTCCTGACAGTGGAATGTCAGGGAAGCACAGCACACGGTCTTGCTGCTGTGCCTTTAAGTCCCTTTCACCACTCATGGACTTCAGCAAGGCTACCATCTTTCAAAGTGGAGCCTGCAGGCTGGAGGATCATGCCTCAGAGACTCAAAAGGCCTTCGGAGCTCTGCTTCGCCTTGTTCATGCTGACGACTGGCTGGCTCTTGGGTTCTTCTCACACATTTGTTTGCTGGTTGCTTTGTTGAGATTTTTTTTTTCCTTTCTTTGCAAAAGTGAATCACCAAGGTCAGAAACCACTATATACAATTCTATGCACACCACAGATAAAATGGAAAAAAAATGGGGCTGAAGTTTAGAAAATATTTAAGTATGTGCTTTCCACAGCCTCCGGCACAAATGACGTGTCTCCGGAGCTGAGGGAAGAAAGGATGGAGTAAAAATGATGAATCTAGAATCTCTTTTAAATGGGTGATCGGAAGTAGACATCCCACCCAGGGCAGATAAAAGAAAGGGAAAGTGGAGCAAAAGCAGCAGATAAAGGTCTGTCCTGAGCTCTCTCTCTAGGCTGGCAGACTTGCAGCTACACTGAGGAGAAAGAGGCCCCTTTGTCTTGCTGTCTGAGCCGGGATCACAAAGTCACCAGCAAACACACAAGGTCACCACAGGTTCCATATGACCAATGGATAAATGAGCCCAGATGACGGTTTGGGGATTTAGCTCAGTAGTAGCATGCTTGCTAGACAAGCCCAAGGCCCTCGGATTGGTTCCTCAGCTCTGGGGGAAAAAATAGAGCCCAGATGAGCATCAACAACTGCACTCAGCCGCTGTGGATACAGCAGGAACATAATGTCACTGAATGAGACAGTCAGACTTTATTTTTTAGCCACTGGGCCTTACAAGAATCATTGCTATCCTCTCAGGGTTCCCACACCTTTCCTGGGCCTCCAAAGCCATGCCCATCTGTCTTCTGGCTCACCTGTCATTTGCTCAGGCTGAGTCTAGTCCAAGATTGGCAAAAGGAACCAAGAAGCAGCTATCCAGCCCTGGGAGTTTCTTCTATGAGCACCATTGCTAGCAGAGTTCACCCTGGCTCCTCTCTTGCCATCCCAGGAACCCTGCAACCTCCTGGGAAGTCTTTAATCCACCTCAGGCAGCCAGGAGCTAGCTGACTCCTATCAAAGTAGAGCAATTACCCTCTGGGAAAAGAAGCAGACACATTACACCCCAGCACACATAGAACCTCTGGTCCTCCCCCCACCCCGGCCAAAAGAATAGAAATCCAACATCCCACTGACCAGCCCTCCTCCATTGCTCCAGGAATCGATTTTGCTTCCCAAATATTTATGCCCTATGGAATGTAATACAAGTGCCAGACTCAACACAGTCCAGAGAGAGCCAAGCTATGCTTTGTCTCAAAACCTGTTACGAGGAGAGAAGGCTGCTCTGTCAAGGACAGGGACAGGAAAGGAATTTATACCACCTTCCCTCCAGCTGCTGACACCGCTTAAGATTCACAGCTTTTGAATGTGTGCATTTTATCCATGCATCCAGCCCTCCAGCCCACTAGCACCAAGCGGGCACTCCCTACAGGCCCAAAATCATGCTCACTCTTAGAAAGCAGTGAAAGATGCATAACCCTCCAACAATAGTTCAGAATACAGAGCAGGCGAATGGTGACACTTCTCCCAAGACTACATATCCATGTCTTAATGTCCCGAATCTAGAATGTCACCTTATATGAAAAAGGCAGGATAAAGCTAAGGGTTTGGGGAGGAGAAGCTCATACTAGGCCCTCTAGGAGGGCCCTAAATACAGTCCCAAGCAGACTGTTGAGGGGTGCAGGGAAGACAGCATGGGAGGGGAAGAGGCGGTGTGACCATGCAGCAGAGACTGGAGTGAGGCAACCACAAGACAAGGAATTTCAGAATCCACCAAAGGCTATGAGGGACAAGAACAAGCCTCTGGAGGAAGTATGGCCCTGCTGCAACCCTGATTTCAGAGCCCTGGCCGGCCCCACTCAGAGGACAAAGCTGTTTTAAGCCTTCAGGTTTGTGGTAATTACAGTAGCCACACTAAACTACTATGCTACTTAATAAAGGAAGTCTCACACTGGCATTTATGGGGTCCTCGGGGACAGCATCAGGGATCATCTCAGGAAGAGCCTGAGATTCTCTCCTGAAAGCAGACAGAGGGAGTTTAGGGCCGGCCATGATGGGTCAAATTAATCTTCCACATTGTGTGGACTCTAGAGGCCAATGAGCCGCTCCCTTCCTTGCCCAGGGACAGGATCCCTCTAATGTGGCTGCTGACTAAACAATCTGTCTCAAGCACTGTCCGTATTCTCGTCAGACCCAGCAGTCTCCCTTTTATGCTATAGAGACTCAGGTGGCAGGAGCCAGTGTTGACAATGGATAGTCTTCAGAGTGATTCTAGGTGAATCTCCCCTGAGGCTGTCCATTGCAAGACCACCTGTCTTTTCGAGGACAGCTGGCCCAGCCCAGGTTCTAGGTGGAGAAAGCAGTTTCTTCAGGCCCCAGGTTTGGCCTTCTGAAGGGTTTTGGTCCTCTCCTGAGGCTCTAGTTGAAGATGATGCAAGGCTGTTGATTCTTACTTGTTGATGGCTACACACTGAGGTATGCCAGAGTTCTATTACTATAACAAATACTCCCCAAATGATCAATTTATAAAGAGAAAAGGGCTGCTCTGGTTCATGGTTTCAGAAGTTTCAGACCTGCTGGCCCTGTTGGTTTGGGCCTGTGTCTACACATAATGTCAGAAGTACTTAGTAAAAACAAACCACTCAACACAGGACAGACATTTTAAAAAGCGTGAGAGAGAAGAGGCCAGGGTCCTACCATCTTCAATAACACACTTCCAGTGACCCAAAGATCTCCCACTGTGCCTTACTTCTTGTACTTGGTAAGGACCAAGCCTTAACCACACTGGGACACATATCTAAACCATACAGTATTCCACTCAGCCAATGTGAGATCCCCACTGGGGAGTGGAATATTCATTGCTATGCATAATACTTGGTAGGCATACACCACAGCACCAGGACAAGCTTCTGCACAAACCAAACATAACTTTGGTCTCTAAAGCTGGGAAAGGTGAAGAGTCTATTTTGGACACCAGCATCCTGCTGAGCTCTTGAAAACCACAGAATCGATCACTCAGTACAGAACAAGGCATAGGGAAGGTCCAGAGGGAGACAGACGGAAGCAAGGGGTCCTGAGGCTAGCTCCTGGTCAGCACGGAATGCAGGGAGGAATCTTTAGTACAGAGAGATGGACTCATGTCTCTCCCTAGCTTTTACTCTGTGCTGTCTGGGACTTGTGCACAATGTTTAAATAATTAAATCTATACTATTTACTACTCACCAAAAGTATGTGCTGTGTGAAGGTATCCAGCTCAATGCAGCTTATTACAAAGCAGCCAATGCACCTGGGAAAATCCACACTTGGGATTTTGAATTGGGATCACACTTTGGCAAGCTGTTTGCCCTGTGAGACCTGGCATGTTAATATTCGTGGTGTGTGTCCTCTGGCTGCCAGTCCCCCAGCCTCTCTTTGTACCCCATTTCAGCTCCTGCAGAGATTTCTGCTTAGCTTTGAGGTGTCCCCAGGGACTCCCAAGGATTTCACAGAGACCACATAGCCTATACTTTAAGACAGTTCTTCCCACACAGACTCTCTAAGCTTTGTGAAAATCAAACCAACTGCTTTTATGTTTTGCAATAACAGATAAGCACAGGGAAACTTGGTTTCATTTATATAAATTCTAGTTCCATTTCTGTCTGAGCATCAGAGGCCCCCTGTGGAATAGATGGATCTCCTCCTCCAGGGGAGAGCTTTATCCAACGCTGCTGGAGATGCCATGGCCAACTTGGGGAACTATCCTGTTCCTCCTATGACCCATGTTTAGAACCAAGGGAAGGAAGATATGGAAAGGGAGAATAAACTGCGAGCTTGTAGCCAGGGGCGAGCATGGGGACAAAAAACAGAGCAGGAGCGGGACGTGGGTAAGGTAGGCTGCTCAGAACAGAAGCTCTGAGCAGTGAGAGCCTGGCCGAAGATGCCAGGTGGGTTGGCCAACATACCTGGAGCACCTAATAAAAAGGCATGAGTCTCTCTCCTTATTTTGTTCACAAATCTAAATATAAATCTGCATATATATTACTTAGAGAGTTCATTACTCATTTTTGTGTAGCATCAGATGACCTTTACCCTCTTTTTTTCTTCCAAAATTTCATTTGGAAAATATCAATCTTACAGAAATATCAATCTTACAGAAAAACAAACAAAAACAAACAGGCTTGGGAAAGCCCATCTGTATCTACAACATGTCTTGTCACCTAATTTCAACATACTGAAATCCACACCTTTCCCTCCTAACCTCCCTCTCTAAAGGTTTGACTACGTGATTTGAAAGAAAGCTACAGACCCCAGGTCGTTTCTCCGGCAAAGGCACGCCTACTGTTCTAAATTTCTGAAAACTTTATTTTATTACCAAAAGCATATTTCAGCAAACAACTCAATTACAGACTCCGTATTTGATGTGCCGTGTTCCTCCGTCCACAGAGTATCGCCTAATTTTTGCACAATACAATTTGAAACAACACTGAATCTTTGTAGACATGTGGGATAGTAGATGCTCTACTGGGTGGAATATTTCCAAACATCAAAGTGTCAGTTATTCGGGGGTGCAGGGGTGCAGGGAAGAGGAATGTTTGTCCCTCCCCCAAGAGGAAGTCTGGAGCCGTGGAAGGTGTGGTCTGGGCTGGGGGGGGGGTGTCAGGGGAAAGGTCAGAATCCAGTCACCTGCGTGTCCCCTCTATGTCTCCATGTGTGGTACTGTGAAAAACAGACACAGTACATAGACAGCCTGAGAGAAGCAACTTTCTGACCCAGTATGAAGACCAGAGACGGGAAAATGGACACAGAAGGCCAAGTACAGACACTACTGAGGGAAGCGGTATGACCGAGGGTCACACCAGGCAGCAGTCCTGGGACACTTACCCTGGCCCTGGGAATGAAAGCCCAGGGGAGTATTTCTGCTCTTCTAGACCCCCAAGTCTACCTTCGCTAAAAAGGAGCAGATGAAGCTATCTTCTGTTACTATAAGGAAGTGTGTGAGATTGAATAACTTTAAAAAAAAAAAAAGAGGTCTACTTGGCCCTTGATTCTGGTCAAGGGTGGAAAGCTGTATTTAGTGATGTCCTCCTTGCTGGCATAACCCCAGTGTTGACCCTCAGAACGTCTTACGGGCCTGAGACAGTTTCTCAGCACCACTCAAGCTGAGTCCTCTCTGTCCCTTCACAAGAAAACTAAAGGAAGGATATCTTCCTAACCCAAAGGAACCCCAAGCTTCCTTATCCAGTAGCCAAACCCAAGAAAAATGCCCCAGGAAGGCCAGTTGAGGGGGCAAGACTGCAGCTGAGGAAGCCAGGAAAGCAACGACCCTGAAAAGCCGAGCCATGAGCACGTTTCCCAGCACAACAGAAACCCCACCCTGGCACCTAAGCCACCACCTTCCCCTCTAAGTGGTCAGTGAAAGGAGAGACACTCACTAGCCCACCTACCATGCTACCTGCTCCGAGTGCTCCCTGTAAACATCACATCACTGACCTTAACAGATCACTCTCCATATCGACTGATTTCATGCCATAGATTTCAATGGACCTCGGTTCAAAAACATCTGGAAGAATATATGTCTGTACTGAACAAGCACAGTTTTTCCTCCCTGTTATTCCCTGAACAATCATGCACAATGGCTGTTACAAGGCATAGCATTCGTATTGCAGTAGGAATTATAAACAATGTAGAAATGGCTCAAAGTATAGGTGAGGGCGCCTGGTGGGTATGGGCAAACCCAACAGCACTTTATCCAAAGGACTTGAACATATATGCATTTGGTGTTGCAGTGTCCTGGACCCATCCCCACTCAGAACCAAGGGACCACTCTACTACACACTGAGGACTTAACACAGGAGAAACTTGTTTGCAAGGTAGGAGCAGGTGTGGCTTCTCCTGAGAATTGTCTTAGGCTTGTGGATAGCTTTCTTCTCAACATGTTCTCACATGATCTACTTTATACATGCACAGCTCTAATATCCCTTCCTCAACTTGAAAGGACACCAATCATAATGGATGCATGGCGACCATAATGGCAGCCTTATGGCCTCATTTAGCATTGTTTCCAAACATAGGTACATGGAAGCTAAGACTTCAGTGTTTGAATTTGGTAAATACATGATTTAATTTATAGTCACTTCCTTAGGCTTTTCCTGACCAACCCCTTTCCCTCTTGCCCTGGCACTTGATTCTTGCTAGGAAGAAATGTAGGATTCAGGTTTCAGAATATGCATGCCAGCTCATACCCATCACCCAGCCACACATGAAATAGGAACAGCAGCCAGACCAGGCAGCCATCTATGTCCTCCCTCTAGAGCCTTTCCACTTGAAGCTCCGGGCTTCACTAGGCCAGGTTTTGTCTCCCTCCTCCATTTAATTAAGGAAAGAGGCACACGAGTGCTTTCTCAAGTTTAATGACTGCTCTTACTTAGCACCATCCAGCAGACGACTTCTTAAATTGAAGACCAGAAAGCACTCAATTTTCTGGATATTTACTGTCACATCTACAACAACACAGCTGCCACTGAGTATGTGATTCCCAAGGCTCCTGCTGAGATGGGAGGTGATGCCTGTCTCACAGCACTGAGCCCTCCAAATGAATCTAACAGCTGCCTGCCGCTCTCTAGGGCTGGCAAGACCGTGGCCATTAGCCCAGGCACTACATTCTAGCGTAGTCTGACAGTCCACACAGCACGGTGTGTAGCCACTGCCAAGGGAGGCTGGCAAAGAGCATCAGATCCTCAGGTGAGGAAAATCTCCTTCTAATGAAAAACTCACCGGGAAACATGGCCCTGCTTTGGTCCTGTCCTCAAAAGTGGCAAAATGTTTCCTCGCAGGAAATGTCCCAGTGTGGGACTACAAAACATGGGGAACCCATGTTTTGTCTCAGCAAGAGACTTTGGATAGAAAAGAAAAACTGGGTTTATAAGTTCTCCTAGGTGTCTGCATGAGAAACTCAGGCTTTGTTCCTGGATTTCTGCTTGGCTGAATTGAAATGATTGCCAGTATCTCTGGTGGAGGAGACATACCCTGGTGTCACGTCCTTTACAGGGGTGTTCAACCGTCCCATCCATCTCCCCTCTGCAGCTTGGAACATTTTATCCAACAACTGAGAATGATTGAAAAGCCCAGAATTCTAGGCAGTAGCCACAGGTTCGGGAAGAGGGACAACACATTGCAGATATTCTGCGTAGAATTCTCTTGGGGCTTCCCTCACATAACTGTCACGGCCTAAGGAGACAGAGGCCAGTTACAGATCTACCCCAGATACCATATTTACTTCCACTGAGGTTCTCATCGAGCAGGATGCTCCAACCTTTGCAGATCTGTGGCTCTTGCCACATTTTGTTTTTTTGTCTAAAAGCCCCTCTTTATTCCCTTATGCCATTGTTGACAGGACAACTCTAGCTTGGGGAACCCACTGTTTCAGGAATGCCATTGAAGCCCTTAAAAAAAGAACTGTGCATCATGCATCAACTCCTCTCCCAAATATGGGACATCTAATCCTTCTAACTACACCAGAGTTTTCAACCTTTGTCCCCAGCTCTGACCCCACACAGTTCCTCAAGGCCCTCCCCAGTCTCCCTAACTTACACCCTCATCCATCCCCCTTTTGGAATCCTCTGTGAGATAGTTTCCATGTCCTAGAGGGACAATGCTCTCCTACCCTTGGGACTTTGACCTCAACACTTTCTCCCCCTGGTGGCTGTCACTGGGTACACTCTTTGACCAGCTACTACCTGTCTGTCAGAATTCTGCTTAGATGTCACCTCACCGGAAAATTCCTAGATGCCTCTAGACAGACTGGGCTGCCCTGCTGGGGGCTCCCCACTCTTTCATGCTGTCTCTACCAGGGTCCTTGTCACACAGTTCTGCCATCATCTGCTCCCTCATCTGCTCTGTGAATTCCTCGAAGGCAGGATCTCTGTGTCCCCTAGGCCTGGCTCAGAGCTCACAGTGACAAATGTGAGCCGCAGTGGTAGTGGATGAATCACCTGCCACCCACCTGCCCCTCCAGCTGTCTCATGACCATTTTGCCTGTTCACTACACCCATCAAATTTGTCGGAAGACTGTACCCTGCTATTTCTGGCCCAGGGCCTGGGGTGATGACCCTGCTTTCCCTCAGTTTGTTTCAAAGATACCGATTTTACTTGGCTCCCAGGCTATTGAACATAAGAAGTTTCTGTAAGAGGCTGAATAAACACAGCGGTCCATTCCCAGCCCCCAGCAGGCACGTGCTCATGGCTCTTCAGATCTGAAACATTCATGAACAGGCTTCTCCTAAGGTGTTCTGGCTGTCTACTATGTCAAGAATTTACCTGCTTATTTGGTTCAGTCTTAACCTCCAAGCTCCTGTCTTCCTACACCTTAGCTGAATAGACACTCCAGGAAGATGCTAGAAGGAGCAAGACATAGGTGCATGGTAAGAGTGGACCCAAAAGGCAATGTGTCAACTGCTATTTTTAAAATTGGAGTTCAGACAAGAGACTAATTTCCTACTATACAACAAGTCAAATCTGAAAGAAAGAAAAAAAAACTCAAAAAGGAGGGAAGATAAACTCTGGGATCCATTTAGATGAAACTGGTTCTTAAACATTTAAGATGGTTTCACGCAAAGTGAAAATTATAAGGCCATTTTTAAAATCTATTGTACTGGCAAAGATCACAGATCTGGATTCCACATTTTGCTAGTAAGAGTGTGAGGACAGATGCTCATGTGCCTCAGGTGGGAGAAATTGGCATGCCCAGGCTAGAACACAGAGCAGCAATATGGGTCTGGACTGGAGACACCAGTAGAAGTTTCCCTTCTAGGAATCTACCCTGCCCCTCCCCCATACACACACACACACACACACACACACACACACACACACACACGTCTGCCAGCGTGGCACAGCAGAAGCATGGAGAGTTTAAATGTCCATCAGGAGTAGCGGGACTAAGGAAACCAGAGCATATGTATGCAAACGGAGTGTTCACTACAGCAAAATCAAGGAAGAAACTGTTCCTACTCACTGGACGTTCTCTGGGGTGTATTTATATCTGTATGGACAGAGATAAATGTATGTTTGTAGATGTGCATGCATAAACTCATGGGGTGAGATAGCCCTGGGTGGCAGGGGAAGAGGACTTCCTTTTCACTTCCTACTTCAGTTTCCAGATTTGTCATGGGCTACTCACTCAGCACCTGGTCTCACTTCCTTGGCTGAGGCTTTGTCCTCTAGGAGATGAGTCATTGTCACTTTGGCATCTGCTGGTCATGAAGATGTTTGATGGGAAAGGCAGACCACATGGGATCAAGGTTGGCTGTCTTGGTACAAATGACAGGCATGGCATTCAATGGCGCTGTCAACTCAATTGTTGATGGATCCCCTCTTCATTTCATAGCCTCCCTCAGGGACTGCCTGTGTGTGGCTCCGTCAACTAGAAATGGCTATGCCCAGTCATTCACTTCAGACTGAGGTTTCTCTCTTAAGTGGACATGTCCCTAGATACACTCATTTGCCTGTTTCCCAGAAGCCCCCTCCCAATGTGAATGAGTACACCTTTAATCCCAGCACTTAGGAGGCAGAGGCAGGGGGATCTCTGTGAGTTTGAGGCCAGCCTGGTTTACAAAACAAGTTCCGGAACAGCTATTACACAGCAAAACCTTGTCTCAAAAAACAAAAAAAAAAAGTCAATAATAAAATAAAATAAAGATTGGGTATCATTATGAGCAGCGTTTTTCCATTATCTGGCCCCAAGTCTTTTATTATTATTATTATTATTATTATTATTATTATTATTATTATTGCTATTATTATTATTATTATTTACATCCTGATTGCAGTTTCCCCTTCTTCCTCTCCTCCCACCTCCCCTCTGCCCTCCCCCTATCTACTCCTCCTCCATTACACTTTAGAAAAGGGCAGGCCTCCCGTGGATATCAACCAAACATGGCATATCAACTTGCAGTAAGACAGGTCCCCTTGCATTAAGGCATTAACCCAGTATGAGGAAAGTGTCCCCAAAGCTGGCAAAAGAGTCAGAGACAGCCCCCGCTCCCACTGTTAGGTGTCCCACAAGAAGACCAAGCTACACACTGTAATATATATGCAGACTGCCTAGGACAGTCCCATGCCTGCTTCTTCTTGTTTGCCAGTTCAGTCTCTGTGAGCCCCTATGAGTCCGGGTTAGTCGATTCTGTGGGTTTTCTTGTGGTGTTCGTGACTCCTCTGACTCCTACAATCTTTCCTCTCTCTCTCTTCCCGAGGTCTGCCTGATGTTTGACTGTGGTTCTGCATCTGTTTCCACTGGTGGCTAGGTGAAGGCTCTCTGATGAAAATCGGGCTAGGCAACAAGCTATGAGTATAGCAGAATATCATTAGGAATCATTACATTGACATTTTTTTGCCAGTCATGTTTGGTTCTATCCTAGGTCTCTGGGCTATCCATCCTCTGGGTCCTGGTCCTCCAGGCAGTGTCAGAGGTGGGCCCCCTCTCATGGCATGGGTCTCAGGCTGGACCAGTCATTAGTTAGCCATTCCCACAATTTCTGCACCACCTTTACCCCCGGCACATCTTGCAGGCAGGACAAATTATAGATCAAAGGTTATGCGGCAGGGTTGGTGTCCCAGTCACTCCATTGGAAGACTTGCTTGGTTATAGGAGATGGCCGCTTCAGGCTCTGTATCCCCATTGCTAGCAGTCTCAGCTAGAGTCACCCTAGTAGATTTCTGAGAGTTTCCATTGCACTAGATTTCTATCTCACCCCAAAATGCCCCTCTTTTCCAGTCATCTCTTCCAGTACTCTCCCGGTCCACCCCCAACACACCTGATCCCTCCTATTCCTATCCCCATCCACCCCCAGTACCACTGCAAAATCTATTCTATTTCCCCTTTCCAGGGAGATCCAAGCATTCCCCCCTTGAGCCCTCCTTGATACCTAGGCTTCTCTGGCTCTGTAGATTGCAGCATGGTTCTCCTTTACTTTACTAATATCTACTAAGCTAATATCTACTTATAAGTGAGTACATACCACGTTTGTCTTTCTGGGTCTGGGTTACCTCACTCAGGATGATTTTTTTTTTCTAGTTCCATCCATTTGCCTGCAAATTTCATGATATCATCGTTTTTAACAGCTGAGTAATACCCCATTGTATAAATATACCACATTTTCTTTATCCAGTCTTTGGTTGGGGGACATCTAGGCTATTTCCATTTTCTGGCTATTATGAATAAGCTGCTATGAACATAGTTGAGTAAGTGCCCTTGTGGTATAATGGAGCATCCTTTGGGTATTTGTCCAAGAGTGGCATAGACAGGTCTTGAGGTAGTTCAGTTTCCAATTCTCTGAGGAACCACTATAGTTTTTCCAAAGTCCGGCCCCAAGTCTTGTGGCTTCGGTCTCATTCACAATCTCAATGCATCCTTCTGCCACATGCCACTATCCCCATCCTTTCCTTCTGCTCTACCAGATCACAGCCTCTTTCTAGCTCTTCCTTCCTCCTGCTCCAGCCACCCTACACATTGCTACCAGAGACGTCCCTAATGCACCACACTAACTAAATAAAACCTCCTCAGAAATTCTCTCAGTGGTTCCACATGCCCTTGAAACTAAAGTGAGCTGACTTATGTCTTTCCAGGCACCTTGCAATGAAATTTCCTACCATCTACCCAGCACAGACACAAATATGTTTGTGCCTGCACACCACACACACAAACACATACACACACATACACACACACACACACACACACACATCTCATCTCTGTAATAGTGCTTATTGAGGCCTTGATGCTAGTCACTGTTCTTAGCCAGGGATTCAGTAGTGAACAGAATGGACAAACTCCCCTCTCAGAATGTCCAAGAGGTGCAATGAAAACTAAACCATCACAAAGGCAAACATGACAATTTCAGGTTTGGCAAATGCTATAATAAAATTGTAGACCTACATTGTACAGTAGAAATGAGGAGAAGCCTGGGGGAGATATTCCTTAGGTTTGCATGCAATAGAGAAGGCTTCTCTGTAATGGTGACTATGAGCTCACCACATGGGGACCACTAACCATGTCAAGTGTCTCAAATGTCACTGCTTTGTGGTCACCT